>NMUG010002818.1:0-15494 GCA_002855965.1 Monotropa hypopitys
ATTTTGACGAACCACTCTTCTCCAATCCATTCCAAACTCGTTCTAAACTCCAAAAATCATAAAACCTTATATTCCTAAGCCTTCCCCATTAATATAGGACCAACATACTTTATTTTTGTGGTCTCTAAACATCCCTAGATCCTTCAATCAAAGGCTTAAACCCCAAGGACACCAAAATTATACAAAAACCTAGATCTAGCCTTTGTTTCTACAGATTTGGCTACGAAATTTGAGTATGATGATACTTACTTGATGTGTAGTTGAGGAGAGAATTAACTCTCTAGAACTCCAAGGTCTCCTTGGTTTTCTCCTTCCTTCTCTCTCTACAAGTCTCTCCCTCTCCTAGCCACCATTAGCACCACTTCTCTTAACCTAATCAAGATTAGGTTAATAAAAAACCCTAATCAGTTTTTAATGCCAATATACCATCATACCCTTCTTCATAAAACTCAATTACCACAATGGCATGCCTTAAACACACCTAGGCACCCTATATTTCATAACACTTACCAAATAATCCATTAGTACTTAATTAAGCACATATATTCCCTTTCTTATAATATTTCCCCAATTCCACTATAAATCCTCATAACAATTTCATTATTACTCGAAATAATTAAATTAAATTATTAAAGCGAAACGGGTGTGACAACACCTAACAGACCCAAAATGACTCTAAAACAAATAAAAACAATAATTACATGATGTTTACTCCTTACACTCTTAAACAGACGCATCTAAAAATAATAAAATGACTCAAATAGGTCACTGGAATTGCTAAAAATAAAATCAACTCAAACTACAGAGGTTACAATCTCCCCCTTTGGCACTCCCAGCGACACAACCTATATCTAAGACATGTAAATGCTAAAGAGTCGCTGAACCAAAAGACCAACCTATAAATCACATCACCAACAAACAAAGAACGAAATACGAGCAAACAAACATGATAGGTTATATGTCAAGCAAACATGTTATATGACAAGAAATATGAAATTCTTCCCTTTTGTGTTTGGGAGAGACAAAGGATAAACCTGCATAAAACTCACACGATAGATAGATTGTTATAAATGAATGTAATCAATAGAAATATGAGATGCAATACAGGAAATAATTGAAATATGAATGAAATATGCATTAAACCATAGCCGAAATGAAATTGAACCATTAAACATCGATATACCAAAATGGAACCAACACAAGAAGTAGCTTAACCAAGATAAACTCAAATCAAATCTGCATAAACCATAGACAATAAAGCAAAACCGAATTATAGAAACCATAACTCACTTGAGAGCAAAATTATCGGCCAGGGACAAGAGTAAACAATATGTTATGAGCCCTGGGTAGAACTCACCCCTGAAAACCGGCTTGAAAGGGAAATATCATACACCTCCCATCCCATACTAGGCGATGTAGGATGTAACAGACCACAACACTCCGCATCCAACACCCATGGCGGCTTACCACGCTCTCGTTCACTGGGGACTCTGTGAGTTCCGTTTCGTCTGTGTAGTGTTGCCGGCACCCACGGCGGCTTACCACGCTCCCGTTCACTGGGGACTCCGCGGGTTCCGTTTAGTACGTGTTGTGCGGGCAGACTTTGTGGTCTGGCTCTGATACGAATGTTACGAGCCCTGGGTAGAACACACCCTTGAAAACCGGCTTGCAAGGGAAGGGTGCTCAAAAGCTTATATGACACAACTCGCATCCCATAATAGGAGATGGAGATGTGGGATGTAACACAATACCACAACCCATATAATAAGAACAAAGTCTTTAAACACCAAGAGCCATGAATAGAAGTAATGAAGAAAAAATAATAATCGTCGGTCGGTGGATCCGGTGGCGGTAGATCATGAGGCAGAGACGGTATGGAGTAGCCAGTGAACTAAGGCGCCTGCGATGAAGATGCAAGATGGACTATTAGTTGATTCACCAATGAACCAACCTAGCTGGCGTGAAACAATGATGAAGCTCGGAATTGAGTGAGATCAGAGTGAATCTGATCTAGAAATTGGCCCTGACGAGCTTGATCGGACTGCATATCTTCATGTTGAAGCTTGATGGCAGCGAGCATGTGAGATTGGATTTGAACAATCTCAAACAATTCTTGATATTCTAAAAAAGAGGTTGCACCCGAAACTATACCTTCATACCCTTGGATATGGTCCTGATAAATGCTTTCCTTCTCAAGGTCCTGAACCGAATACTAACAGGTCCTCGAGGGATTTTGGTGTTTCCATATTCATCACTGTCTAACACTGACACCTTAACCTAATTCATTAAAAAGTTGGAAAGTAATACCCCATAAGGAAGACTCCCCTTTTTAGGGAAGGCTACGAGGTGGAAGCAGTTAATTTGATGAAAGACAATCTAATACCAATCCACTGGATTCTTGGCACCAATTGCTTGCAAGGCCAAACCCTGCAAGGTTGTGACATCAGATAGGTGAGAGATGGGCTTGACTGAACTACCCACAAATAAATTCAAAAAATAGTAGGACCCTCACAAAAAACCTTGATTAATTTTATTGTTTTCCCAAGGACTAATAGTCACGACTCATTCCAGAATATAATAATAATATTAAAAACTGGCAACGTATCCATGACTCACAAAGCATCACAACTGAAAATCCAAGTGATATATGTCACAATAATCTCATAAGTCTAACTGTAAAGTAAAAACACAGTGGAAGTACTAATATAAAACTCCAACAAATAGTCTGCAAAAGAAACTCTACTGAACCAACAACCCGACTCTCTCCAAACTCAAACTGATAAAATAGAATCAGTACATCTTAACAATCTACTGAACAACTGAAAAGTAAAAATCTCCAACATGGAGCAACCTCTAATAACTGCTCGGTAAGGCAACTCGGCAATGGCTAGCAAAAGTGAACCAGCTACTCTTCCTGACCTGGATATAAATTGCAAAACAAACAACAAAAGATATCCAGGAGTGTCAGCTACAACAGTCAATATATGCAGTTTAATATGTAAAGAGAAATTCACAGTGTACAAGGAAGAGTACAAGTAAAGAAACAAGTAAACTAAGGGGTTGTGACTCTCCCCTTCTACCACATAAACATGCATCTGTCCAAGGGGTTGTGCCTCTCCCCAACTATCACGTAATCATACCATTAATCATGCATTCTTTATAATCGTGCTCATAGCACCTTTCTTTGATTTAATTATTGTGTAACGTGCCCATAACACCGTGCCCATAGCACCACATCCCTACTCGGCCTTACAGCATAAAAGAGCATGCCACAGGATCATCTCTTCTCATTTCCCCTTCTCGGCCTAACAGTATAAGAGAGCATGCGAAGGAGATTATCTCTTCTCAATACACCCACTACTCGGCCTAACAACTTAATTGAGTATGCCCCAGGATATTATCATCTCTTCCTTTTCATGTATTTGTCAACCATTATTATATGTTCTTTACAGGAAAGTGGTACCAACAAACAATATAGGAATCTCAACAGTGTTTACAACATTTCTATCATGCCAATTGTATAAATCACATCACTTCAACATGCCCATAGCATAATTAACGTTATTGAATCAATATTCAATGCATAACACTAACATTTCTCTTCTCTAATCATACTTGCATGCGATTGAGGAAAGTAGGTAACTTCACACATTTATCACGTAAAAGACATGCAAACACACTCCACATTTAATTATTAACTACACATAGTAAAGCACATATATTAAAAGGTAGCTACACACTCCCCTGCTGCATGTACTTGCCAAGTAAGAATCTATTGGGGTGCCTTGGAAGATCCGGGCTGATCTCCTGTTATTATATAACCACATGTAAATAATCCCTCCAAACTAAATTTATAAGTAAAGGATTTTTATTATTGATTTTTCAACCTCTCTCAGTCAGGAATTTCCCCTCAAAATATTTTAAATTTAATTAAATATCAATTCCCAACGACCCAAACATTTTCTCCCCAAAATCCTATTGACCGGTATGAGACTGGTACACAACCGGTTGTATCGCCCGGCATGTTGGCCGGGATGCCGGTTAGTGTAAATTTTCGTTTTTATATAAAACAAACCCTACTGCCCAAAATTACCCAAAACCGGTATGGTAACCGGTACGATAACCGGTGTACCGGTCGGCATGCCGGTTAGTACAATTTTTCATATATGATTTTTCCTTAGGATTACTGGGCATTACTTAAGGCCGGTACGCCTACCGGCATGCCGCCCGGCATACCGGCCGGTGTACCGGTGCGTATACCGGTTCATGCAGAAAGTAAACGGATCGAAAATCTGTCAATTTTTTTGCTAATCATCTTCAAACAACTTCTCCTAAACTCGATTTTTTTGTATAAAATCCTCAACCCAACTATTGTAGCATGATTGTAACTCTTTCCCTCAAATCATATTAAAATTTGGACTTCAAAAATCAAGTTTAAAACCTCAAAAATCATGATTTTACCAACTAGATCTAATTAAACAGCCCTTAAACGTGATTAAGGAAGAACCTTTAATCCGGGGCTAATTAAGTATGAAATTAAAAATGTAAAAACATAGAGTATACCTATTGGATGTAAGGAACAAGATTGAAGAAGAGGATTTCTTCAAAAGATTCAATCCAAGCCTTGAATGGCTTAATCTCCAGGGTGCTCCTCCTTAATCCTCTCTAGATCTTTAGCCTCCCACAAGTTATCTCATAACCCTAATAAGAGTATAATGGCCCTATATACTTCTAATGACAGTTTTTAAACAACATTTACCTCCTTGCCCTCCCTCATAACACTTATCTATCAAAATTGTTTTTATATAGAAGTCTTTATAACTCATAAAAAAATATTAACCCTCATCATATATTATTTTTCTTTCCTCTTCTCTTCTAAAATATTATAATATTTCAATTCAATTTATTTAATTTGGTTCGGGCGTGACACTAATCCTACCAGAAATAGAGATAGAGATAGAATTGTTTAGGGCTTCTGAGAGTGAGTGAGAATAAGGTGAAGGAAAGGGATATACAAACTGGTCTAGGGGGCGAAGATCCACAAGTGTCATGAGAAAATGAGGAATGACTAGAATTTCTCTAGCCCTTACCCAAGATAGAATGGTTTCAGTCTCAAAGTTGATATCACAAATGTTAGAATAAATTTCCGAATCAAAGTTAGGTTCACCGGCCCGGAGAGGGATGCGATAACCTCCCATTGTTGATGGATATATGAGTAAATAGAAAGATGCCAACAATATTCGAATATATATAGAGTAAGTAGAAAATATATGAGTAACTCCTAAATCAGGCTTAAATATGAAAAGACATCGCGGAATATGCTATGCATATATGGAAATTGTGAACAAGAATGCAAATAATCAAACCAAATCATAGTGTCATGCCCCATTGCGGCATGACACCATATAGGCCCACACGAACACAGGAACATGACTTACAAAACTAATAATACATTAAACTACCATCCACTTTTACTATATTTACCACTAAAAAATGATTTATTACTAAAGTGATGGGTTTGCCTTTCTTGCCCTGTGAGTGTGACTGTCGGTCCAAACAGATGAACTTCCAACCTATCTGCACAAGTAACAAACATTAGGCTACCGGCCGGAGTCGCCGGTGAACCCTTCGATGATAAAGTCAGGCGAGGATTCTAGAGAAAGAAAGTCAAATTGACAGAGTTTTGGGTAGCAAAAGTTGTGTACCTCTTTCCAACCCCAAGGCTTGTATTTATAGGGCAATGGCGCGTCGCCAATACGCACTTCGGTGCACGTCCTGTCGGGCCAATCTGTCTTGGGCAGAGCGTCTGACCAAAACTACAGGCGTGTGGCAGACAACCTCACCGCCCAAGTACATCGGGGCACGATAAAGCTTCCCTGTCAGTCTGCATGCGCTAGCATTATAAGCGGAGATCCCGGGACACTGTCCTCGAGGAGGATTCGGCTACAAACAAGGACCATGTGTGTCAGACTGAAAAGGTTGCTGTCCCCGAGACATTGCCGAAGCCCCAGGGTTTGGGGCCGACGGGAGCATCGTGAAACTCCACCGCCGACCCAACCCCCGAGTGCTCGCTGGAGTTGGGCTCATCGTGCGTGGAACCAGACCGTCGTGAGGTCGATGAGAGAACCGGTCATTGATACCTTTCCTTCGGCCCTTACAATAGCCCCTCAACCTTTGAGTCGGTTGGCCAAGGCAAGATTGATCGGTGTACCTCTTTGCGTCGGCGAAATACTCGATCGGCTGGCGTATGTTGGAAGACACTACTCATCATTGCTCTGGACACTGACATGTACGGCGACACGTGTCCGTGTTGGATTGAGTTGTACGTCGGTCGATTTGACGTTTAGCGCGCGCCATTACTGTTCCCAATAAAGTTGTTTGCGCGCATTTAATGGAATGCCACGCATCAATGTCCGGTTGGCTGTCTTGTCGGCTGATCTGACATTTGGCGCACGCCGGATCGAGCCTCGAGAAATCAACCGCCACTTGATAACGTAGGGGGCACGTGGCTGCTCATCATTGGTTAGTGCCGTAATTGACGCGACATTTCACACGAGCCGGCGCGATTCCCAACGCGTCGGTTCGCTGCCTACTGTTTCCCCTCCCCTATAAATACTGGACTTCGGGAGGGGACAAGGGTTTGCCCTCTGGGTTCTCTGCAGCTCCTCACGTCGATTCTCCCAGCAGCTCGTCGTCCTTTGCATCTTTCAGTTCCAGATCTTCTCAGTCTTCGCAGGTATGCATCGCGATCCCTTGTATTTATCATGCATCACTTCGTTTTTTCATTTGGGCCCTATCTTTGGAAGTTTTTCAAACTGGACTGGGCAAATTTGCGGTGGTTTCGCAGTGGTGCACTGAAAGCACCGTCGCGTACCAGAATGCTCTTTAAACCTCCATGATGCTCCATCAGATTGTGGATCATTCCTTGGGCTGGATGCCCAAGCATCTCCTGATTTATTTCAATTTGTGCCGACGGATCCGATATTACCGACGCAATTGATGGGGATTTCTTGACTCTTTCTCAGATGGCTCCCAAACGGTCAAACAAATTTCGGATCCGCCTGGCCTCTGGCACTACGGTCAGGGTCTTCCGAGAGGAATACTCAGTTCCTGCCGACGTGAAAATTTCCTTGGCCGCACAGGACAAACTAGAGCCCGGTCCAGCACACATTCATATACCTATTCTGGCCGTCGTGGAAGGAGGGGTCAGATTCCCACTGCACCCCTTTCTGTGCCACTTCTTTTATGAGATAAAGCTGACACTGTCACAGGTGATGGTAAACACATTCCGCATTCTGATGGGGTTGATTAAATTGAATGAGATATTGAGCGAGCCCCTGACCTTTGAGGACATCTTCGGTCAGTACTGTGTCGGTTATAACGCAACGTCGGAGAAGTACTACTTGGGCCGACGGCCTAAGTTAGAAAAAATCATTCTCGGCCTGCCAGACTCGGACAAATATGCCGGTGATTACATGGTGGTGTCTGGCAATTTCGAGCCGTTGGACAATGATTACCCCATCCCACGCGCCGTCGGTGCATTGGGTAAGCTGACCAAACTTTAATTCGAACTTCAATTATCTTCTACTGACGTATTTATTCATGCAGATTCGTTCAAGGTGTCGTCGTTAAAGCTAGAAGCTGATCTTGATATGGTGAAAAAGGCGTTGGAGGTCTCTACTGACCGACGCTATGCTCCAGCGCTCCTGGACTACATCCCCTCGTACACCCACACCCTTGAATCTCGAGCTCGTGGTGAGGCTTCTACTACCGACACAAGCCAACCGACAACAGCGCAAGAACCAGATATGTCAAGATACGGCCGCAAACCTATCAACTTGGCCGACAAGAAGAAAGGCTTTGCCACGGT
The DNA here is from genome assembly GCA_002855965.1 of Monotropa hypopitys. Taxonomy (NCBI): domain Eukaryota; kingdom Viridiplantae; phylum Streptophyta; class Magnoliopsida; order Ericales; family Ericaceae; genus Monotropa; species Monotropa hypopitys. Next base: position 7,871 of record NMUG010002818.1, read on the forward strand.
ACTTAAGCCGTCGAAGCAGGTCCAACAAAAGGTTGAAACTGCAGCTAAGGCAGCACCGGCTAGAACAAAGCTGCCGACAGAGCCCACGGCTCCCCAGACATCTTCTGCGACGGAGGTGACAGAGGTGGAGACTGAGGTCAAGGCGGCACCGGTTGACCAAAAGAGAAAAGCCATAGAGGACCCTGCCCCCGCTACTTCTACTGAGTCTGTAGCTCCGGCCGAACCGTGGGTTCCTGATCTCGTTTTTAATAGTGTTCGGCCCACCTCTCATAATAGCATGACCGAGTCGGCCGACGTAATGCTGGCATTGATTCAGGACTTTTCCCTGCCAAAAGATGCCGCGGCTCTACCGAACAGCCTGAAGGCCTGCTTCAAGAGCCTGGCTATGTACCAGGGTCAAGTATGAGTTGATTTTTTATTGCTCTTATGTTGCCAAGGGTTTATACGTCGGTTTGCTCTTTTTAGGTGATGACCCATATGGTTGGTCTGGAAGAAAGGCTCTCCCGCTGCCTCAATTCTTATTCCCTGAACAGGGCCAACTGCAATGAGGCGATTACAAAGCTGGTGTCGGCTCACGATCATATCGCCGTGCTGGATGGTCATCTGAAAGAGACCGACACCGTACTGGCTGGGAAGGACAAAGAGATGGCTCGCCTGAAGGCCGATGATGAAATGCTCCGAGCCGACAATGCTCGTCTTTTGGCCGACATTGAGTCAGTTAAGGCCCAGCATGCTGCCGACCTAAAGGCCGTGAAAGATGCTCATGCTGCCGAGCTGGTCGAACTGGAGAAGATCAACTTCAACCTCGGCTATGATGAAGCCGAGCAAATATATTCTGAATAAGTTTGACAAGATTCGGGAAAGGGCGTTCAAGAAGGACTGGATCCTTGCTCCCAGGACTACCAACAACAAGGATGACCTGGCCGTCATGAACTCAATTCCTGCTGAACCACCGGCCGAGGCATGATGCTCTCGTTTTTCTTCTTTTTTGCTCCTTGGCCGACATGTGGCCTGTTGTAACGTTTCTTTTCTTTGGACCGAACAGTGACTTTTTCTGTATAATTACAACTCTTGCCTCTTCCTCAGTTTGGCTAGATAAGTAGTGGTTATTACTTTTACTTCAGCGAATTTTTAGATAATTCTGAATTTTTAGGTCGGTTCCGTCGGTAATACTACTGGCGGGGTGCTTGGCACTGATGTCCTTCGGCTCTGCCGCCTACCAGATGCCCATTTTTGAGGGTAACAGGCAACCGTATTAGCTCTCGGGTATTTATACCGGATGAATACCAAGTTTCGGCTCTACCACCGATCCGTCGGCAATCCCACCGACGGGGTGCCCAACTTTGGGGATAATTGACAACAGTGTCAGTTCTCCGGTATTTCTACCGGATGCCTACCAAGTTTCGACTCTATCACCGACCCGTCGGCAATACCACCGACGGGGTGCTCAATTTTGAGAATAATTGGCAACAGTATCAGCTCTCCAGTATTACTACCGGATGCCTACCAAATTTCGGCTCTACCACCGACCCGTCGGTAATACCACCGACGGGGTGCTCAATTTTGAGGATAATTGGCAACAGTAGACAACGTTTGATTAAAACAATTTTCATTAAGGCACTTCGGCCATTCATTACAATCAGTGATAGTATTTTCTAAGGTTCGTGGCATTCCAGGGTCGGGGTACTGCCGTGCCGTCAATTCCTTCAAGTCTGTAAGCCCTTGGACCCACTTGACCAGTGATTCGATACGGCCCCTCCCAATTAGGGCCAAGCTTTCCATCAGAGCTCTTTTTCTTGTTGCCGACCACCTTCCGGAGGACTAGGTCATCCCTCTTAAATGTTCTTGGCTGAACCGATCGGTTGAAGGATTTGGCCATTCCTTGCTGGTAAGCTGCTATGCGAATTCTGGCTGAATCCCTTCTTTCTTCGGCTAGGTCAAGATCCTTTGCAATGGCCGCACTATTGGCTTCTTCGTCAATAGATTGAGTTCTGATGGTGAGAAGTCCTGACTCCAACGGGATGACGGCTTCCATGCCGAAGGCCAGGGAGAAAGGAGTCTGGCCAGTAGATCTTTTAGGCGTTGTTCGGTAAGCCCAGAGCACACTGTGCAATTCTTCGGCCTATACATTTCCCTGTGGATAATGTGGCGTTGAATTGTAGAACTTAATTCTGTGCTCGGAACAGAAATTGGTGAATAGAACTTAATTCTATGCTCGGCACAGAAATTGGTGAATAGCTCGCCGACAAACTGAGTGCCGTTGTCCGACACAAAGCATAGGGCACGCCGAAGCGGGAGACTATGTTTCTCCACGCGAACCTCCTTACATCCTTGTCTTCAATTGTGACCAGTGGTTCGGCCTCGACCCATTTGGAAAAGTAGTCCGTGGCCGTTATGAGAAATTTAAATCCCCCTGGAGCCGTCGGTAGTTTTCCAACAATGTCCAAGACCCATTGTTCAAACGGCCATGGGCTTGTCATAGGATTGAGCTCTTTGGCGGGCTATCGGATGATAGGAGAGAACCTCTGGCACGGATCACATTTCTTCACTAGCTGTTCGGCCTCCTCCATCATCTTCGGCCACCAATAACCCTGGGAGATTGCTCGATGTGTGAGACCCATGTTGTAATTAGGGATTATTAATAATTAATAATCAGAGTTTTAGATAATTAAAAATATTATGTAAGTGTTTAAATTAAATAATAAGAGTTTTGAGATTTTCTTTAAAAAAATTTAGAAAAATTGTCTTACATATCAGTATCTGGTGTGACCAGGATACCGGTATCTTAGGTGGTTGGGCAACCGAGAGTTAGAAACCGGTTCCTTCAGGAGTATCTTAGAATTTGTTTATGATACCGATATCTTGGGAAACAAGATACCGGTATCTTGAGGAGTTTGGATCAAATTGAATTGGCGGCCATGGCTGTGTGGCAGGGGAAGAAATAGACACGTAGGTGTCGATATAGTCGAAACTTTGCATGTATGTGTTGACAGAAGTTGTGTACGTGAGAGAAGCTTGAGAATAGAAACAAAAATATAATTATAGGTGGCATTAGAAGATCTGTACAGGTGTTTTGGAACGCATCGTAAAAAATGGGGTATAAAACATATGGGTGTCTGAACCAAAATTTGTTTTATTAAAATCTATCCAAGAATTTTCTCTCTTTAGTAAATCTGTAAGGAGTAGTCTATGAGGTGAGAATCTGGGAGAGAATTGGTGTTGAGAGGCTGAGCATCATGGCTGTGTAGGAGCTGTGCAGTGGGGTCTGAAGGAGAAGAGTTCAAGCTTCGGCAAAATCTTTCCAATTTTAATTCTTCCTACTCGGGTAATGATTCGAAAATCTAAGTATATAGTTTTGTAGAGAATCTAATCTAGTAGTTGTGTTTAAAATTTAGTAGAAAACGATTCTGTTTTGAACAAGTAATTGAAAAAATCGATTTTTGAAGAAAACCCTTGATTTTTCTGAGTTTCAGTCGAATTCTTGGAGAAGACGACAGATACCGGTATCTGGCTCTGCCAAGATACCGATATCTCAGTACCTTAGGCCAGCAGTCCCTTTGAAACCGATATCTCGGTTTGTAAGAAATCGGTATCTAAAGCTTTGCAGAACCTCAGAAACCCTTAGTATGAAATCGGTATCTTTAGTATCTGGTCAAGATACCGGTATCTTGGGAGCCCAAGATACCGATATCTTGAGCTGCGGAAAAATGGACAGATTCTGAAAAATATAATTTTAAGGGAAAATTGTTATTAAATAAAGGTGATATTATTGTTAGAGGCTTATTATAAATTATTGTTATATATTAGGTGTTGGTGAGCCGACGTGTTCGAGAAAAGGGAAAGAAGCCCCTGAAGTTCGGCATATTTTGTGAGTACTTGATGACTTTCATAAATTAGAGCTATTTTTAATATATATGTAGAAAAATGTGTGGTTTTCAAAAAGAGGATTTGTGTGTGACATAAAATCTAGGGATCACAATTTTAAGTGAAAATTGGGTGATTTTAAAGATGATTTTAAAAGAGGTGTTTTTGAGAAAATTACAAAAGTGTGGTTTTAAAATAAAAGTGTGTGTTGGGTGGACTTAAATAGCCTTGCTATGGAACAGATGGTTCCATGGATCATATGTACGAGGTGCGTATAACCGGGTTCTCACGGTTAAATGAGACGTTGTACTATATGTACAGGAGTGTTCTATCCTTACCACTGGGACGGGTATAGTGGCCTCTGGATCATTACTTGTGCATATCCGAGAATGTTAACTAGGGTATCAGATCTGACTTTAACGGTTAGTCACCGGACGTTAATGACTCTTGGCTATTATAGTACGAGTATATATATACATATATATGGTGTGGTGTGTGTTGGTGTGGTGTAGTGTTGGTGTGGTGTGGTGTGATCTATATAAGATCTTTTACTGGTGTTGGTGTTTCCACAAGTTAGTAATAATAATGGTGTTTATAAATTAAATATAAATGGTGTTTGGTGTTGAGTTTAAAGGAGTTAAAATGATGGTTTTTGGTGTTGAGTATAAAAAGATATAAAACTGTGTTTTTGGTATGAGTAAAAGAGTAAAGTGGTGTTTGACATATATATATATAAGATGTATAAAAAGGTGTTGTGTGAGTTGAGTAAAGGTGATTTCATAAAAGCAAATGATTTTGGAAAAGGGTGTGTGTGTGTGTGTGGTTTTTTTAAAAGAGATGGTGATCCTTAAGATATGTTGACTTCTTTTCTTTATGCTTTTCATATTAGTATTCACCAGTCGTCGTTGCTGATACACGCTTGTGTTTTTCTTTTTAGGTACCTGGAGCTAGTGTCCCAGTCCAGTCCAGCTAACGTGTCGTGTGGTGTCGTAGTAGTGTTGCGAGTCTTTTTACTCTTTTCTTTTGAGAGATTGTTTAGCTCTCAGTTGTTGAGTCTGTTTTTGCTAATCGAGTTGTAGCAGTGGTGTTTGGCCTTGAGCCATATTGTAGCGTTGTTGTTTCGAGTTGTTGTAGTAGCAGTGTTGGGTCGAGTTGTGTCGGCCATGAGGCAGAGTTGTACTTTTATTTCTTTTGAGTCGATGTATCATCTGGAAATTTATAACCAGATCAGTTATGCTGGTTTTATTTTATTTAATTCAGTTGTCGTGTGGTAGTTTGAGTTTAGATATTTCAGTTTGTCATGGTTTGAGTTTAGTTTGATGCTTTGCCACGTGCCCATCCCTTAATAACCATCATTATCTGGTTATCCGGGATGGGGTCGTGACCCCATTCGAATCATGGCTTCCTACAACTGCCTCATCGGGTCAATACGAGCTTGTTCAAGAGTTTCAAAGCAATGGATCCACCAACGTTCACCGGAACAAAATGGGAAGAAGATGCAGAGAGTTGGATGAAGAAGATGATGCATATTTTTGGCATAATGGAGGTTGGCGATGAAGATAAGTTGCGGCTAGGAGTATTCATGCTAACAGGGGAGGCGTATCATTGGTGGATAGCGACGGAGAGAGTATTGACGGCAGTGTCCAAGAGATGCAGTGCAAGCGTCATCAACAGGAAATGCACCAACGCAGGGAAGAGGAAATACAGGTAGAGGATCTGGTCAACAACCAGTAATTCAGAGGCAGGCTCGAGTGTTCGCATTAACAGAGCAAGGCAATCAGGCATCAGTTCATAAAGAAGGAGGTACATCCTTAAATTTCGGGGCGAAATTTCAATAAGAGGGGGAGAGTTGTGAGACCCATGTCGTAATTAGGGATTATTAATAATTAATAATCAGGGTTTTAGATAATTAGAAATATTATCTAAGTGTTTAAATTAAATAATAAGAGTTTTGAGATTTTTTAAAAAAAATTAGAAAAATTGTCTTAGATATCAGTATCTGTTGTGACCAGGATACCGGTATCTTTGGTGGTTGGGTAGCTGAGAGTTAGAAACCGATTCCTTTAGGAATATCTTAGAATTTGTCTAAGATATCGATATCTTGGGAAACAAGATACTGGTATCTTGAGGAGTTTGGATAAGATTTGAATTGGCGGCCATGGCTGTGTGGCAGGGGAAGAAATAGACACGTAGGTGTCGATATAGTCGAAACTTTGCATGTATGTGTTGACAGAAGTTGTGTACGTGGAAGAATCTTGAGAATAGAAACAAAAATATAATTATAGGTGGCATTAGAAGATCTGTACAGGTGTTTTGGAACACATCATAAAAAATGGGGTATAAAACATATGGGTGTCTGAACCAAAATTTGTTTTATTAAAATCTATCCGAGAATTTTCTCTCTTTAGTAAATCTGTAAGGAGTAGTCTATGAGGTGAGAATCTGGGAGAGAATTGGTGTTGAGAGGCTGAGCATCATGGCTGTGTAGGAGCTGTGCAGTGGGGTCTGAGGGAGAAGAGTTCAAGATTCGGCAAAATCTTTCCAATTTTAATTCTTCCTACTCGGGTAATGATTCGAAAATCTAAGTATATAGTCTTGTAGAGAATCTAATCTAGTAGTTGTGTTTAAAATTTAGTAGAAAACGCTTCTGTTTTGAAGAAGTAATTGAAGAAATTGATTTTTGAAGAAAATCCTTGATTTTTCTGAGTATCTGTCGAATTCTTGGAGAAGACGACAGATACCGGTATCTGGCTCTGCCAAGATACCGATATCTCAGTACCTTAGGCCAACAGTCTCTTTGAAACCGATATCTCGGTTTGTAAGAAACTGGTATCTAAAGCTTTGCAAAACCTTAGAAACCCTTAGTATGAAATCGGTATCTTTACTATTTGGTCAAGATACCGGTATCTTAGGAGCCCAGGATACCGATATCTTGAGCTGTGGAAAAAATGAGCAGATTCTGAAAAATATAATTTTAAGGGAAAATTGTTATTAAATAAAGGTGATATTGTTGTAGAGGTTGATTATAAATTATTGTTATATATTAGGTGTTGGTGAGCCGACGTGTTCGAGAAAAGGGAAAGAAGCTGCCTAGAAGTTCGGCATATTTTTTGAGTACTTGATGACTTTCATAAATTAGAGCTGTTTTTAATATATATGTAGAAAAATGTGTGATTTTTAAAAAGAGGATTTGTGTGTGACATAAAATCTCGGGATCACATTTTTAAGTGAAAATTGGGTGATTTTAAAGATGATTTAAAAAGAGGTGTTTTTGAGAAAATTACAAAAGTGTGGTTTTAAAATAAAAGTGTGTGTTGGGTGGACTTAAATAGCCTTGCTATGGAACGGATGGTTCCATGGATCATATGTACGAGGTGCGTACAGCTGGGTTCTCACGGTTAAATGAGACGTTGTACTATATGTACAGTAGTTCTATCCTTACCACTGGGACGAGTGTAGTGGCCCCTGGATCATTACTTGTGCATATCCGAGAATGTTCTTCAGGGTATTAGATCTGACTTTAACGGTTAGTTACCGGACGTTAATGACTCTTGGCTATTATAGTACGAGTATATATATATATATGGTGTGGTGTGTGTTGGTGTGGTGTGGTATTGGTGTGGTGTGGTGTGATCTATATAAGATCTTTTACTGGTGTTGGTATTTCCACAAGTTGGTAAAAATAATGGTGTTTATAAATTAAATATAAATGGTGTTTGGTGTTGGGTTTAAAGGAGTTAAAATGGTGGTTTTTGGTATT
>NMUG010002819.1:0-15494 GCA_002855965.1 Monotropa hypopitys
AAAATTTCTAGGTTGTTACAATTGGTATCAGAGCCTTCATTTCGAAAACTTAGGGACTTTGGAGAGACATTTAGTCTCAATGGGTTGCATAGCGTGTGTGTGCATTGAGTGTGTGTATGCATTGCATGTGATCTCTGAAAAGACTATAAAGTTTTTATAATTTAACTTAACAATGATTTTGGGGACCTTCATGTTGATTAATCAACCAAAGATATTCGATCCTTTTATTGATCTTCCTAGAGTTGGTCTCACCGTTGTCCCTTTCGAGCACTGAATTCTATCCTTATTGTCGTTGTTGTGGTTGTCAAAATTCTTCCCTTGGTAGTGAGAAGTGGCTTTCGTAGTCGTTGGATGATCTGACATCTTTTCTTGCCCTCTTGAATGAGGATGATAATTCTTCGTATGGTATTATGATCGACCTTTGAGTTTCTCTCTTCCTTAACCATTGATGATTCTCTTGATTGACACTCCTTGTAGAGTGGTGTCACCTCCCTTGATGTAAATCTTTGGACATCGCATAGAAGTTGATTTTCTCCTCGTGGTTGAGGCTTGACCCTTGCCTTGTTCATTCGGGATGTGGATCACTCAACAGGCTTGTTGGTAACCATCATCTTTTGGAATTGATTTCACCTCCCCGTCATGTACCTCCTTGTATTTGGTGGATGGGTTTGGTTTGGTTCCCTCTAAGGGAATTGAGGTGTGCGATAAAGGTTAGGTGAGATGGTATTGGATAGCCTAGTGGAAATTGTAGTTCCTTGGGTTGAAGAGCGAATTGGCATAGTAACGACAAGTCGTGGCTGAGATTTATGTGTATGTGGTGATTAGGTTAGCGGATTTCTCTTGCTATTTTGTACCAAGTTAGTTGGTATGTAGAGATGTGGTTGGTGTTAATGGTACTCTACCCTCATTCAGGTGCTAGGGTTGCCCTTAGAGTATGGTTTGAAAGTTCTTGAGGATTCATTCAGAAAGCCTATGTGACTTATTCCTGGTTGAGTCATTTGGATTTAAAAGATCACTTGCGAGTGTAGTTGAAGTAAATTAGCACAGTTGAGGTGCTTGAGGATAAGTGATGGATGTAATACCTAGTGGTAGTGGTTGTTCCTTGGTTGAACAAGATTGAAAAAAGAAGTTTAGTCTAGTCACATCTTGAAAGTGGGAAAGAGGAGTTAGTGACTTGAAATGGTTGGATTCATTATAGAGAAGGTATGAGTTGTACTAGTCCATTGCTGGAAGTTGGATTCATCGGGTGATCTGATAGTCTAGATTTGTGTCTTAACCACTCATGCGCTACATTGGTGTTATGTCTCTGGGATAAGTAATTTCATGGGGTTGCGGACTTGGGATCTTGTTCCTTTTTCTGGGATTCTGGTGCGAGGTTGATAGGGCGGGAGCCTTCCCCATGAAAGTGATGAATAAGCACAATATGGAAAAGACTGGGACGTACCCATTAGATGGAGTGATTGATGAGGTTCTTAGGCTGTAGATGGACGAAGGATGGACCATCATGTGCAAGGTCTATTCCCATATAGCTTAATTTGGGACAACATACTTTGCCTTGATAGAGTCAGTTGGATTCTTGAAATGTTTGATGTAGTGATGGATGTTGAGGAACTTGTGGATTTTCTAGGAAAGACAGTGTGAACCTTTTCCATGTTTGGTGATGGTTTGAAGTGTAGGCGAAAGGTAAGGTTGACGTCACTTGGTGACTTAGAGGCTTAGATGTGAGCGGTGATTGAGATCATTAATCTAGTGTGGATGCCCTTTGGGGTTTGTTTGTGTTTAGTGGCTGAGGTTTAGTCGTTTAGTTTGGAAGTTGAAGTGTGTGGCTGAAGAGTGTCGGGAATTGGTATGTTGGTGTGTATTCAAGTCTTTTGGAGGGATGTTTGAGGAAGAGTTGTAGTTTAATATTTGAGTTTGATGTCATGATTGGAATTGGGAGTTAGTGGCAACTCCTTAGTCTTGGCATATGGTTGTGGGATTGTGCTTCGTAGCGTAGTTGGTTCCTTTATCTCTATTCTTGAATCTGGCGATCTTGGAATGTTATCGATTGCATGCTATTCTTAGTATGCTTATCTTGTTCTATCCATAGGTGTCTTGAAGTAGTGAGTGGAAACCATCTTTCAATTCTCTCTATTCTTTTCCATTTCTGTAAGATTGCGTGATGGAAGGACAACTCTTGTCCACCTTTGTTCAGGGATGTTGATGTCCACCTTTGTTCAGGGATGTTGATGGTATGCGTTCGCATCTTATCCTAATCAATGTTAGGATAACTGATTCTTTGGCGATATGTGAGTTGATTACTCCTTGTCTTTGTTGTCACATTCTTAACTTTCTCGTATCGCGTTGGCGTTGCTTGGCAACAATGGGAGAAGCCTTTGCTTAAATGATTCCTGACCTATTCTTCCCAAGATCTTGATGTCGTTCTTATCCTTGTTGACGATTAGTGGAAGTGTCAGAGCTTGTGGCCTCGAGATGGACTATGGTGTGGTCTTCATCTTGTGCGATGCATCCTATCTACTCTTGTGTGTTCTTGTCATTCTCTCTTCGTGGGGAAAAGATGGTGAAGTCCTACAGATTTTCCCATCTTCCAATACGTTCTTATCTCATTTATGCACATTGATCTCGTAAGTGCGTTCTTTTCTTGCGAGGTTGTTCTGCAAACTTGAATTGCTAACATCTCTCCAGTCGTTTAACCTCTTGATTGTCCGAGTACCTCCAGTTTAGGGAGAGTGTCTCCTATTGATATTTTATTTGCGAGAGTAGGTGATATTGTCAGTCTGTAGAATGGAAAGTGTTGGTATTGTGGATTGATTGGTGAGGTGAAATATGGCTCATATTGTGTAGTTGCGTTGAGAGTTTTGGAGTAGAGCATGTGTCTCCTTGGGTCGACTGCACTGACTTAGTTACATAGTGATGTTTGATGTGACCGAGAGTGTGTAATCCATGTCATGTGGTATAAGAAGGACTAGGAAGGATTGATTTGAGAAGGCGACTGGTCATCGTATCTCAAAACAAGCTTCCACAAGCCGTTCTGATACCACACTAGGTATGTGTGCGAGTTTAGTTGTGTGAGAATTGGAGTCTATTCAGAGTCTGTTGGTAGAGAAGTGTCCTGTGTGCAGTTAGTTTTGGGATTTGTGTGATGGTTCATGTGTCCATCCTCGAATGTGTAGAGTGACATGTGGATGGTGGATGAAGTTTGAGAGTTAGAATGATTGTCGGGTCAAGTGGTTGACCATATTGATGATAGTCTTGTGGTTTGCCTCGTGGGTCTGTAGCCTTAGTAGCTACTTATTCCCCATTTCATCTTGGTCCTAGACTCCTTAGTTGTAATTCTCTGCCCCTATGCGTAATGTATTGGCATATGTCGTTGATTCTCGATGATCCATTTTTGGGATGTTGAAGGGAAATTATTTGAAGTGCTAGAGTTTCCCTTGTGATCTTCTAATGGCAAGATCTTTACCCTTTCTCTTCCTTTGAAGATTCCTTCTCGCTAAATAATCATATGTGGTGAATGTAGTGGGAGCATGATGTTCTCTCCCTTTTGATGAATTCTTTTCCTTGGTTTGACACCTTCGGGTGGTCGTTCATGTTATCCTATCATATCCTTCGTCATAAGTATCTTTGTTGTTGGTTGGTGCTTGGGTTTGGGGCTTAGATTTGTCACCCTTCACCTTGACTACCTTAAAATCATGACACCTTATGCTATTTAGGTAAACTGTGATTCCGAGAATGCTTATGAGGATGTAGCATTCGGGTTCTTCTTGGTACATTCATTGACGTGAGAATGTTGCGAGATTGTTTCCATCATTCAATCTTCATGCGTGTAAATTTTGAGGACGAAATTTTTGTAAGAAAGGTAGTTTATCACACTCCAGAAAATTTATAATTATTTCCTCGTAAATTTCAGACAATTCGAGGATTTTCCACTCATTCCTTGAATTAAATCTTGGATTCATCAAATTTAGGGTCTCCCCGATACCTATCTTTGGGTTATATGAGGTTCGGGAGGTTCAGAAAAGTGTTTGGGAGTGTCCGTGGATGTTCGGGGCCTTGCCATGTCCATTCGGCAAGCCCCATTTCGAAATATGTAAGTCTCCCCCTCCACTCTCTATTTCGATATGGGCACTGCCCTTTCCCACCTTCTTTTGCCTTGCATTTCGATATGTAGGCTTCCTTGCCTTGCTGCATATCGAAATGCAGGTATTTCGATATGCCCCTCAACTCTTGCATTTCGATATGCAAGAGAACTGGTTTCCCCGAAGAGTTGTATTTCGATATGCACCTTTGGTGCATATCGATATGGTGGTGTTCTGGTCACCCCCTTCATTGTCGCATTTCGATATACACCTAAGGGTGTATATCGAAATATTGATGTTATGTTCCCCCTCTTTACTATATTTTGATATACACCATGTGGTGTATATCGAAATGCAGGTGATCTGCCTAGCCGTGTGTGTATTTCGATATACACTTTGAAGTGTATATCGAAATGCAATGTCTCTGTCCCTATCCCCAGCTTAGTTCATTTCAATATACAGCTCTTGTATATCGAAATGCATCCCATTAAGGACATTTCAGGGATTGAATTTTGGGGAATATATATATATCCTCCTTCTCAACCCTAAATGTAATATCACTCCTAAATACATTACCTAAGCATCCACATTCCCCTTCCTCTCTCTCTCTCTCTCTCTCTCTATCTATCTTTATCCGCAACTCTCTCTCTCTTTCACATCTCTCCCATTTCTCTTTTCTCTCTCCCAATCTAAAGGTCCTTGGACCAAAAGACCTTCATCAACCATGATCTATGTGTCATCCTCTACATGTCTATGGTCATGGATCAAGCATCGGAGCACAAACTCTCACCTAGGGTTCAAGGGTTCATCATTTTGGTTGAGTTTTCTATCCCTTTTGTTTCTATTTTTGGTATTCTCTCTTCTTCTTAAAATTTTCTAAGACAAACCATGTGTTCCGTGAAATTTGATTTGTGGATTGTATATACCCTTTAAATTCTTGGATTTTTGGGTCGATTTATATCTCATTGTGTTCCATACTAGCTAAATTTCTAGATCCCTTGGTCATTTTGGAAAACCCCAATTTTTGTAGAAACCCTAGGTTTTGTAAGTGTTGAATAAATTGGGGAAAATATTGATTTACTTGTTGGCATTGTGTATTGGGGTCTAGGAAATGTTTTGGTTCATTGGAACCTTATAATTGAAAGAATTTCGATTAAACTCGTGTTTCGGGTCAATGTGTATGATTAGGAGGTGTTTACCCTAATCTCTTCGAATTGGAATAATAAAGTGAATTAATTGATTAAGTGGCCTAAAACATGGGAGATTAACTAGGTTGGCTATATTATATGGGAATTTCGTTCCCCGAGATTTTGATCCCTGAGTGGCTGTTTTGCACTCACGATATTGCATAATGGGGGTTTGACTGGGCCCTCCCGACAGGTCAGGTAATACGAGAAATTTACACGGTTAGTTTAGTCGACGGGCTACTAGCGCGAAAATAGCCAAAACCTAATAACTCTATTGATATTGATATTGACACTGATGGTTCCTTGATTTCTTCTAGGTTAGCACCTGGTGCTCCATTGGTTTCGTCAATGTGTAGGATATGGTGAATTATATACTTAACTCCATTGATTTCGTCAATATGTGGAAAATGATAAATATAAATTAATCTCCTTGATTTCGTCAAATTGAGCTTTTGGAAAGAATTAGAAACCTATTGGTCTTATCTCCTTTGGTTAGTCAAAGTCGAGCACTTTTGGAAAATAACCACAAGTTGATCTTGAATAATAAGTCATGGTTTGAGTCAAACGTTTTGAAAATAAAAAAGAAATTTCCTTTGCATGCATATTTTACATTCCCTGTCTTAGCACACATGTACCCCAATTTTAGAAATATTTGGATATAGATTTCTCTACTAGGCTGTTGCATAACCCTCTATTTTTAGGTACTTTGCATTCATTGGATTGGAGTTGCATCTTCTGGCTCTTTGCCGGGCTTTGGAGCTTGGATTCACAGTAGATGATATGTTGTTCCTTTCTATCATTCATTGTACTTTTATTTCTTCATTTCAGTTGTAAAGTTGACTAAATGTATCTTCAAAGTCCCTAAATATTCGATAATAAGGCTCTGATACCAATTGTAACTATCCGGAATTTCCAAACTATTTTTTGAAAAGAATATAAGATCATAAGCGGAAGATAAACATAATAAAGTACAGAAATAAAGTATCTATCATCCCTATTTTCCCATAATTACACAAAGGATGGAGAAAATACAAATGACACAATCACAGACAATGAAATTTTTTTTATTACAATCCGTTATAAATTTACAACTGTAATAAAGAAATAAAAGTATAATGAAAGAAAGAAAGGAACGACCTATCATCTACTTTTGATCCAAGTTCCAATGCTGGGCAAAGAGTCTGAAGTTGCAACTCCAATCCAAGGAAAGTCAAGTACCTAAAATAGAGAATTAGGCAACAGCCTAGTAGAGAAATCTATATCCAAATATCTCTAAAATTGGGATGCATGTGTGCTAGGGCAAGGAATGTAAAATATGCATGCATTGGGATCTCTTTCTATTTTTCAAAACATTTGACTCAAACCATTGTTCTACTATTCAAGACCAAGGTGTGCCAAAATACTCCACTTTGACGAGTCAAAGGAGAGAAAATAAGCGAGTTTCCAAATCTTTCCAAAATTGCTCAACTTGACAAATCAAGGAGATAATTTCATAAATCACCATGTCCTACGCATTAACGAAAACAATGGAATACCTGGTGTATCAATATCAATAGAGTTATTAGGTTTCGGCTATTTCCGCGCTAGATTCTCTATAGCTAACCATATAAATTTCTCGTCTTACCCGACCCGTCGGGAGGGTCCAGTCAAACCCCCATTGCGCAATGTCGTAAGTGCAAAATATCCACTCTCGGATCAAAATCTCGGGGAACAAAATTCCTATACAATATAGCCAACTTAGATAATCTCCCATGTTTTAGGCCACTTAATTAATTTATTCACTTTCTTATTCCAATTTGACGAGATTAGGGCAAACACCTTCTAATCACCCACATTGACCCGAAATACGAGTTTAATCGAAATTCTTTCAATTACAAGGTTCCAATGAACCAAAACATTTTCTAGACCCCAATACGCAACACCCTCAAGTAAAACCACATTTTCCCTAATTGATTCAACACTTAGAAAACCTAGAGTTTCTACAAAAATTGAGGGTTTTCCAAATTTACTACGGGATCTAGAAATTAGGTTCGTGGGGAACATAATGAGATACAAACAGACCCAAGACTGAAGAAATAAAAGGGGTATACACAACCCACAAGTTTAATTTTGTGAAACACATGATTTGTCTTAGAAAATTTTAGGGAGAAGAGTGAATACCAAGTATAGAAACAAGAAGGATAGAAAACTCTACCTCAAACGAATACCCAAGAAACTCTAACGGAGGGTTTTGCTCCAATGGATGATCCAAAACCGTAGTCGCATAGAGGATGACGAGGAGAACGTTGGTTGTGAAGAGGTTTTCCTTCAAATCCCCATGGATTTGGAGTTAGAGAGAAGAGAAATGAGAGAGAATAGGGAGAGATAGAGAAAGATTCAGATGGAGGTAGATAGAGAGGGTGAGAGATAAAGATTAGGGATGAAAATGCCCTCTCATACGTTCAGTTGGGTATAAACCTGACCCCAGAAATAACCAAAATGCCCTCCATTTAAACTTACAGAAAATCTCACAAGACCCGTTACCGGTAATGCGTATGCGCCCGTGACTAGTAATGCACCACTCTGGACTTACCCAACCATAGCTGTTTACCGGTAATGCATATGCGCCCATTACCGGTAATGCAAGCCTCTGGATTTCAGCCAAAAAAACTCATTATCGGTAACCCGCGGTAACCCGTTACCCGTAACGTGTACCTCAGCTTTTTCACCCAAACTACTACCGGATATTTCGGGCATAACTTATTCGTCCGAACTTCGATTGGGACGATTCAAATTGAAGTATTTTCATAATCCAATTCTCTATAACTTTCGTGAAGAAAGTTCTTTCAATTGGGAAATATTTCTGGGCGGGAATGGGCCCATAACATGGTTAAAGCCTCGTTTAAACACTTAGTTACGATCCAAACTTCATACAGGAAACTCCTACTACACCTGGACTCTCTTGGGGATCGAATCAATGACAATATCTAGTATTGGGATACCCATATAAACTAATAATTCATAGAAATGGGAATAGAATCTCCGGAAGTTTATTTATAAAATTCGAACCGTTACAGTAGAATTCCTCGTAAGCAATTTAAAGGTGTTTTAGGTAGAGTTCCTAATGCCTTTCGGTGTCTAAATTAATGGAGAAATGTTTGAGAATGAGTTTAGTGTTAAAGAAAGTGAATGAGATTGAGTTCAGGCATTTTCTGGGGTGCTCGCTCGGACCAAGATGAGTGGTCGTCCGGATGAGGTTGTCAGAAACATGTTTTGTCATAGCAGTGATGCTCGTCCGGGCCAAGGAAGTGGTCGTCTGGATGAGGGTAGTAGAGACCCATTTGTTTAGAATGGCAGTGGGTTCGTCCGGATGAATGTGCTTGGTCATTCAGACGAGGCATTCGTCCAGACAAAAGTCGTCTCGTCTGGATGAGAGTGTTAGTTTGGGTGTAGAAAATGAGAGGGAAATGGTATTTTTGGTCCTAAATCATTTTGGAAACCCCATATTCATGTATTAGGGTTAGAGGAGTGACAAATATCCTCCATTGTTCATACCTTGGAAGAGAGAGGGGGAAGAAGTGAGGGAGATTTCTCAAGATCTTGGCTATTTGGAGGCTCGGGAGCGATCCGAAGGCAGATTTGGAATCCTTGAAGCGAGAAGATCATCCTACAAGGTAAAGATTCTTCAAATTCATATTTATTTCTTGGGGACTTTTGTAAATATTGTTTGAATCATCCTAGTATGGTTGGTGGTTGTTAAACCTCAGTATGGTCGGTGGTTTGGTGCCATATTCGCATATGGGTGGTTATAATGTTAGTATTTTGGGGAAACAATCCTATGGAGATTTGTATGGTGGTTTAATTGTCTTAAATACGTACAATGAATATGGATTTGGTTGTGAGATGTGCGTATCGTTATCGTTGCAAGTATTCAAGGGGATTGACGTGTTAATTGATTTATTGAACTTGTGGGTGTGTGAGTATATCGATTTATCATGTAGTCGTCGTAGTGGGTTGTGGGTGATTATGGCGTCATAGATTCGGTCATGCTAAGGTCATGAGAATTATTATTCAACTTTAATTGTATGTGTTGGTTAGTGTACCATGACTGAATAATCTAGTTGGTACATGTGGGAGGATTTGGGCCTTCCGATGCTCCAAGGAGTTAGCATCGGCACCGTCCTTATGGTAATTCCGGTGAGTTTGTTAGATATGGATTTTTATTATACTATATATAAGTGCGTGTGTGTATCTCCTAAAAGACTTACCCATTTAGGAAAATGATGCATATGTGATTCATGATAAAAAGGCGTGTAGAATCAAGGTGTGATACATGGAAGGTAATAACTTATAATCATGTAATTCAAGGTGAACAAGCATGTGAGTCAAGGTGTGTGCATGTTTTAATATTCGTAGAAGGTGATGATAATTAATTATGGGATTCATGATGGAAAATAGATAACATAAGGTGTGTGTAGGTGTGTATATGTGCGGGTGTTGATTTACCATTAGAGTTGATGTTTTAATGATTGTTAACTACATATGAAAATGGGTGAATTAAGAAGGCGTTGGTCTTAAAATCAAGAAATAATAATATGAACGGTGTGTGGTACGTGGTGTTTCATTTTTAGTATGTGATTATTTATAATCAATTGTATAAGGCGGCCTTCGGGCATAAATATGTAAAGGTGGCCTTATGACATATATAAAGGTGGTCTTCGGACATATATAAAGGTGGCAAATTTGGACTTATATATAAATAAAGGTGGCTAGTTTGGGCTTAATCGACAAACTGTCAAGAGGTGCGTGGTACATCCTAATATAAAGGTGGCCTTATGGCAAACATATAAATGTATGTATATACATAAAGGTAGCCTTATGACATATATATGTGTGTTAAAGGTGTGTATGAATCAGAATTACAGTGTTAAACCATAAATGGTGTAGTTTAAATCCTTGTGTGAATAAGTTGCATGGGTACATGTTGAGTGTGGTGAAAGTATGTATAAGACTATAAAACAGTCCAAGTTGCACAAACGCGTGTTAAATGATAAAGGTGTATATGGAATTATGTAGAGGTGCATGCGTGAGTTTGTGTGATGGCATGTAACATTAAAGACTTCAAGGTGTAAACATTAAAGAAGTAAAGTGGTGTATGTACTTGATACTTAAGTGTAATGGGTGGTGTATTCACGTTATACAGATGGTTGTCTAAGCATAAAGGTGTAATCCAATTGTATGGTGTGAGTTACGCTTGGTGTGTGTTGGAATAAGAAAAGACATTGAATATGTTAAAAGATGATATTGGCAAAATGGTGCATATCGGTAACTGTGGTAGCAATTAAGGTGTTTTCCAATTCGGGTTTATTTCTATAGTTTTCTTGTTTACTTCAGATATTTCTTTGTTGTGGTAGAATTTGTTAGTCATATGTATGATCGTTCATATCTAACAAATTCTTGAATTTTCCTCCCTTGTTGTTTTTCTTTTACTGCTTGGAAATCCAGGTTGATGAGGCTTGAGTTGGGTCCATTACAGTTGCTTGGAGTTATTGGCTATGCTTGGTTGGAGTTATCAATCGAGTTGTCATGCGGTTGGTGACTAGTTCTAGTCTAGTCTTTATTGAGTTATAGTGTTTTTTATTTTGTTGGTTGTATATCTCATTAGGTGGTTCTTTTTATAAAGCTTGGTTATTGCTACTTGTAGTCTTTAGATGTGGTCTTGTAACAAGTTTGAGATAAGTTGTGTTTAGTTTTGAGAGAAGAATATTTGGGATGTCTGTTCTTTCATGATTTTAAATCTTGTGGTTGTTGTCCTTGAGGATTTTTGGTGTTAGTATCATGAACCATTTGATAATTTCCTTAATATAAAGGTATTATTGGAATGAGATGTTACAACTTGGTATGAGAGGTCTAGGTTATAGATCTTGTGGTTGGGATGTGATTGAAGTGGTGTTTTACTTTAGGTGTGAGTCATTTGATGTGTCATAATGATCAGTGGTGATAGTTAGTAGTGGGCCCTAGGTGGTTATGTGTATAGAGGTTGTAGTTTGAGTTGCGTTTTGTAGGGGTGAGTATGCCTCGAAGTTATAATGGCAAGATGTGATTATTGATTTGGGTATGTGGATGTAACGATCTCAAAATTTGAAACCATTTTTTTGAAGATGCTAATTAAATGAAATTAAATTGCGGAAATAAAACATCTACCACTATAGTATCCCATATTACATGAATTGTAAGAAAGAGATACAAATGAAACAATACACGATTTTTGAGACTTTATAACATAATCCGATTACAATTTACAAATGAAATAAAATGATACAGTTGAGATGGTACGATAAACAAAGAAGGAGCCTGAAGACGCGGCTCCAATCCAAAAAAGCCAAATACCTATAAAATAGAGGGTTAGGCACTACCGCCTAGTAGAGAAATCTATATCCAAGTATTTCTAAAATTTGGGGTGCATGTGTGTGAAGGGGCAAAGAATGTAAACAAGTATGCATAATATTCTCATTTCATTCTTTGATTCAAGTTCAACACTTGATGTTTCCAAAAGACTCAACGACGCCAACCAAAGAGTGAAGACTCAAGATTTTCCAAAAGACTAGCTTTGTTAAAATAAAGGAATAAACGACCAATTTCTCAAAAGACTTGCTTTCTCAAATACAAGAGAATTGGTTTTCAATCTATCAAGTCCTACAAGTTTCAAATGACTCATTTTCATTACTTTCAAAATATTGGTCTCTAACATACCAATTTTCGTGAATTTCTAAGGAGATTGGTTTCTAACATACCACTTCCTTAATCTATCAAATCAATTGAGATTAGGTTTCGGCCAATTCCGAGATAGTAGGTGATCAACCAACTAACCGTAAATTCCTAGTATTTTCTAACTTATCGGGAGGGGCCAGTAAACCCCCCCCATTGCGCAATGTCGTGAATGCATAGCATTCAGGGATCAAAATCATGGGGATCAAAATCCCATAAATATAGCCAACCACAATATACTCACATGTTTTAGGGTCTTTCATCCAATAATTATCTTTTCATTCATTAATCCCGATACGATTAGGACAATGCCTCCTAATCGCACAACTAGACCCAAAATTTGAGTTAATTCACAATTTGTTCAATTTTTGAGTTCAATGTGCCAATGCACTTACTATACTCACCAATTAACTATTCCAATTGAAATCAACAATTTTCCCCAAATTGATTCCAAATTGACTCATTAGGGTTTTTCATAAGATTTGGGGGGTTTTGAAATCAAGCAAGGGATCGACTAATTAACCCCTTAGGGAGTTCAATAAGACCCTAAACGATATGAATACGCAACCAATTGAGGGGTAAACACACCCCACAAAGGTAATTTCGAAAATACAAATGTACACAAAACATCTCTTGAAAAGCTTAGAGGGAGAGGGAGAAAACCAAAGATAAAGTCCCAAGGGATAGAAATCTCTACCTCAATCGAAGATTCGCAAAACCCTAGGTGAGGGTTTGAACTCCAATGGATGATCCGAGACCATGACTGCATAGAGGAAGGTGCGTGGAGCAAGGTTTGTGAAGTGGGTTTGACTTGAATCCCCATGGTTTGGGTGTTAGAGAAAGGAGAGAAGTGGGAGAGAGAGAGAGAAACTACTAACAGAGAGAGAGGGAGAGGGTGACATATGGCTAGGGTTGTGTATTTTGGGTCAAAGTGACGTGAGAGATAAGAGAGAGGTGTATATATATGTGTCCAAAAAGTCATCCCGGAAATGCCCTTACTGAAGGGCATATCGATATACACAAAGTGTATATCGATATGCAATTACCTTGCAATTGCCCAGAAAGCTCTGCATTTCGATATATCCTTCAGTGATATATCGAAATGCCTAATGAAGGATTTCGAACATCAGATTTGCATTTCGATATATTCTTAAGGAGTATATCGAAATATAGCCTGAGGAAAATAAACCAGTGGACTTCTTATATCAATATGCACCAGCTGTGCATATCGAAATAAGCTCATTTCGATATAGGGGATCAAGGGAATGCATTTCGATATACCCAAATGGCATATCG
This sequence comes from Monotropa hypopitys, assembly GCA_002855965.1. Taxonomy (NCBI): domain Eukaryota; kingdom Viridiplantae; phylum Streptophyta; class Magnoliopsida; order Ericales; family Ericaceae; genus Monotropa; species Monotropa hypopitys. Next base: position 13,310 of record NMUG010002819.1, read on the forward strand.
AAATGCAACAAGAGGGAAAACCCACTGACTTAAAATTGCGAAGGGGCATATCGATATGTTATCCTTGCATATCGAAATGCAAAGGAGTCTAAAACTCTCTGAAGAAAAAATACACATGGACATTTTGATACGCTTTCCTTGCATATCGAAATGAAAGGAGGCCAGACCAATCCCCATAGCATGCATATCTAAATGCAAGGGGATGGGACCAATGCTCATATCGAAATATATAGGGAAAAAGAGAAGATTTTATTTCTTGAATCGTGATTGCTGAACACTCGTGGCAATCACCCGAACATCCACAAATACTTCAAATTCCCACATAGAGCATACTCAACTCCTCGTGATCCCAAAACTCATATCGGGGAGGCTTGAGAACATAAAAGAATTGATTTGAGAATTGATTTCAAATGACTAAGAAGAGTATACATTCAAGGGAATTAATACTGATTTTCTCTAAATGAATTTAAATGGAAATTTAAATGAATAAGTCTTCCCAAGAATAAATTTAAAGTAACGGGAAATTATATTCAAATTTCTAGACCGTTATAGTGGAAATGTAGTCTATAAAGGGTGTCTAGTGAGTCAAGTAATAAACTTGGTCGTCACTAATGCTTGTTTGCTAATGGTAGCATTTGATGTTGATATATATATATATATATACTATTGTAACAGGTGTACTAGGATGAATCCTATAAATCCTGAGAATGCAATGTCTATTGAGCAAGGTGAGAGTGAGATGAATCGAGCTCGAGTTTAGAGAAATCATCTAGTTATGGGAGTCATGGATCATTTAATGGGAGTAATGGCACAGTTGGAAGAAAACCAATTGGAATTTTATTAATGGCAAATGTCACAAATTGTTAGTAGAAATTCAGGTATGGAATTAATAGAAAGATTTTGGAAGTTACATTCCTTAGAGTTTGAGGGTTTGGTGTGGCCTTATAAGGTAGAGAGTTGGTTGGAAGGTGTAAAAAGAGTTCTTGATGTCATGAGTGTGTCCGATGAGGAAAGGGTGAGGTTAACGACTTTTAAGTTTAAAAGACAAGGACTTAAATTGGTGGGAGGCCAACAAACATCAGTTGTTGGCACCGTTACCAGGAATGGTACCAGATGTGCCTAGGAGGATCACTCGGGAAATGTTTGTTGAGAGCTTTAATGACCATTATTGTCCGAAAATTTATAGATTTGATCAAGAGGCGACATTCATAAATTTAAAGAAAGAAGAGATGAGTGTGGTGGAATATGAGGGGAGATTTGTAGCCTTGTCTAATTATGCGAAGGAACAAGTTAACACATAAGAGAAAAGGTACAGAAGGTTTTGAAGTGGGTTGGATCCTAAATGACGTCTAGGTTGATTTCATATAGAGAAAGAGGCTACACAGATTTGGTGGATATGGCAAAAATATTTGAGAAGGATATTGTTGAGATGAGTGAGAGTCAATGTAGTTTAAAGAGGAGTAGATTAGAATTTCCTAAACCAATGAAATCAAGTAGTGCAAGTGTAGTTTGTGGAGATGGGAGAATGGTGGAGTTGGGAACTGAAAATAGTGGTATTCAATTTTATGGTGAGAAAAAGCCACAAAGTGGAAGTCATTGGTTTAGTGTGATTCATTAATGGTCTTCTAAAAGGTTTTTCAGTTGTGGGTATTTAGGCCATATGATGAGAGAGTGTGTTGAGAAGAACCAAAGGTTCAAGTGTGAGACCTATGTTGTGTCTTAAGGATATTAATAATAATAAATAAGGTTTAGAATAAATTTTTGGGTTTAAGAAATTATTAAGAATCTTGTGGAAATTTTGAGGAATTTTAAGAAGTTTTTATGAGTTTTTGTGGAGTATTTTAGAGTAAAACAAATCTAATTGAAAGGCTCTTATAAGTTTTAGGGGCCTCAGTGTAAAAAATAGAAATCAAAGGTTGATTCTGTGTTTTAGGAAGAAAAGTTTGAGAAGAAGATTGAGGTGTCGTTGGAGGGAGAGGGTCGTGGCATTAACCTGTGATAAAATCTATATGCATAATTGATTCTTAGCAATAGATACAAATGAGGTGGAACATGGCAAGGCATTGAGGAATACTTATCTGCATGAGGTTGTGCTGTCAACATTTGTAAAGAGTCGTCAAGGAACTGGTTAACAAGTGTAAATGTTTTTAAGAGGTTGGCATCAATGGCTGAAGTAAAATTCAAT
>NMUG010002820.1:0-15492 GCA_002855965.1 Monotropa hypopitys
GAAACCAAATGTTATGAATCTTGCAATTAAAGGTCAAACGGGCCGTGCAGGCACGGTCACGGCACGGTCACGGCACGGTCACGGCACGGTCACGGCATGTTTGGAGGCAGCACGACCTGTACGAGGTAAGAAAAATTGTCTGACACGATACAGAACGACACGATATAAATTGGCACGAGGCACGATACGAGCACGAAATTGAGCGAAACGGCACGGGCACGACACGGGCTGAGGCAGCACGTAACACGACACGACACGGTGAAATGCTTGGCACGGCACGACACGTGACACGTAGTCAACGACACGAGGCACAACACGACACGAATATATTCTAGCACGGGCATGGCACGGGCACGAGCACGAGCACGTATGGTGATTTGACATGGCACGACACGACACGAAAGTAAGAGGCACGACACGGCACGTCACGAGTACGATTAGAGGCAAATAGTGCTTGTTAAATATTTTGTTTTTATGAATTAGTGATTCTGAAAATACAAGTTGAAAATAATAGTTACTACACTCCAACCATACGATTAGATTTAGGTTTTTTCTCTCTTCCTCCGCGCAAATACGATTTTTCTTTCATCTCCTTCACGTGACTGCTACTACACTCCAACTGACGACCTACTCCTCTCCAGTCGGCGACCGCAACCTCCTCTCCAGCCGACAACTGCAACCTCTCCTGCAGGAGACTTCTCTCCAGCCGAGGACTTCTCTCCAGCCGAGGACTTCTCTCCGGTCGGCAACTTCCCTCCAGTCAGCAACCTCTCCAGTTGACTTCTCTCTAGCCGACGACTTCCTCTCCAACCTACTTCTCTCTGTCCAGATTTGTCGTCGTCTGTGGTTTCCAGATTGTTGGGTATTACACACTTTTGGCTATTTATTTGGTTTTGTAATTGTTCCATGGATTGTATGCAAAATAATTTGGCTATTACACTTTTTTAAGAATATGTGTTTAACAAGCAGTATGGCTTCAAGTTTCCTGTTTGTAATTATGTGACTGCAATATCAAAAAGGGGTGAAGGTGGTAATACCAGTGACAGAAAATTCAAGTGCAATTTGTGTCACATAGAGTTCCAGTGGTCATATATGAGAGTCAAAGCCCAATTGTTGCTAATTAAAGATAAACATGAAGCTCTGTACCTAATTACATCACAAAATTATATTTCATAACCAACTAAAGACAAAATTTTCTCAATACAATAACGAGTCAAGCACAACGATCCACACCGTTATATGTGTTTAGAACATGTTTCTACAGCTTTGTGAGGAATTTTAGAGAACAATAGTTCAGGAAGGGGCTTCATCCGATTAGATTTCACTTCTTTCATGGAATTTCGGTGATATAGTGAATCACTCAAGTGTCACACAATTATTTTTTTAAAAATTAGAACCGACAGATGCGTTCAGAACATGTTTTTAAGGCACTATGCGGAAATTCACATGAAAATAGTTCACGTAGGTGCTTGATCGGAAGAGATCTTCGCAAAATAATTCTTAAAAAACCTCGTCCGATCAAGCAACTCGGTGAACCTTTTTCTTGTGAATCTCTACGTAGTACCTTAAAAACAAATTGTGAACCCATCTATTAGTTCTGATTTTTAAATAAATGATTGGGTGATACTTAAGTGGTTCACTATACCATCGAAGTTCAATAAAATAAAGCGATCTGATCGTGTGGTTGTCGATATAGAAATAATACCAAATTTGGAGAGAATGATATAATCGATAAGATGTTAAATTCTAACGGCTTAGATCGAACAATCATAAGAACCATTATGCATCTACCTTTCAACTATATACATCGCTATAAATTCTATATGAACAGAGTTAGTATGCTATAGTATAATATAAGGTAGATACGTTATGACAACTAAAGGACGACGATCCACACTGTTAGATGTGTTTAGAACGTGTTTGTAAGATATTGTGAGAAATTTTATGTAACAAAAGTTCACGTAGGGGCTTCATCCGATTAGATTTCACTTATTTCATGGAATTTCGGTGATATAGTAAAACACTCAAGTATCACACAATTATTTATTTAAAAATCAAAACCGGTAGATGCGTTCAGAACGTGTTTTTAAGGCACTATGCGGAGATTCACAAGAAAATAGTTCACGTAGGTGCTTGATCGGAAGAGATTTTTAAGAATTATTTTGCAAAAACCTCGTCCGATCAAGCACATACGTGAACTGTTTTATTGCGAATCTCCGCATAGTGCCTTAAAAACATGTTATGAACGCATCTACCGGTTCTGATTTTTAAATAAATAATTGTGGTTCATTACTTTTGGCATACGCATTATGTCACGATCCAACCCTAAACGGGCCATGACCGGCCAATGAGCAAGCTCGCAAAGACCCACTAATAATGAGTTTAGGGATTTCATCACAATAGTAAATGAATGTGGAAGTGTTAAACAAAGCCCAGAGAGTGCATAAATATGATTACCACAATGGTTTCTGCTGATACATACTATCGAAGGCTCATAATGGTCTTTACAAATGGAAATGAGAAATACATCAAGTGTAAACAGAAGTCTAAATCTCCAAAGCTATTCCTCCTTGATACCTGAAAAATGCATAAGCATAAAGCTAGAGTGAATCAAGATATGCCAATGTTACTAGTTTCCATGGATAAACAACATATGTTATCAAATCATTTTTTCTTCCTTTTTCAACATAGTAAGTGAATGGCTTAATAGCCCAAATCCTGTAAATTGCATAAGATTGAATAGTTAAGTCTATGGTCTTCGCGAAACGTCCTTCGGCTCATAACTAACTTTCATTTGCACATTTTCCATTTTCATTTCGGATTTCCCGACATGATCTTATCATGCTTCTCTTGACGGTTCCAGTATCCTTAGGGAGCGACCCCAAATAGATTTGCATAGTCATGATATCACTGTGATCAACCTGGTCATGATCACTTATTATCCCTACTTCGCCGGTTTCTGATTCCGCCTCCAGCGGCGAGCTATCGTGTCACCGTTCATGTCATTCCATCATAAAACATCTTTCCTATTTTGTCAATCCATGGTAATAAAAAAGGGATATTCTATTTTTCCTTTGTGAAGAGACGGAACATAATACAGTAAGATACTCAATAGCATAAATCATACATTTACAAATGTTTAGCATGTTTAAAATCGTACGAGTAACAAAGGCATATAGGGATTCACCTTTTTCTTTGATTACTTTCTTCTTGGGTATTCTTCAATCACCTCAAATCTGTCAATATAATCGAAAATACATCATTTCTAATCTTCTTACCAAGCTACTAAGGTACTGGCCGAGCTGTTCTGCCAGACCATGCTTGGACGGACTACCACTGGCCAATTGGCCGAGCTCCTAGTTGGAGGCCTTCTGTCCGGAGGACAATGGCCGATCGGTTCAGTACGAGAAATTGCTTAACATAAGTCCGGAGGACATTCTGGACCCAAAGGGTCCTGCTGCCGAGCAAAAAGGTTGCTGAAATACATTTTCTAAGTCTTGTCGAGCATCCGAGCAGAGGCTGTCGGTTTTATGGGATGCCGGTCTAAGACATTTGCCGAGCTGAGGACTTGCCGAGTAGGCAGTTTTCCGAATAGCCAACAAGGCTTCTGCCGAGCTCTAGCAGTACGGGGATCATTACTTAGGACATTACGATTGGTCAAAAGGGTTCAAATAGTGATTACAATGTAAAAAGACTAATTGTCTGAACAGTTAAACATGCAGCCAAGCTGAAAGAGTTGAGTCAAAATGAGGCGATTAGTCCCTTCTGCCGAGAACAAGTGCTCCGAAAAGTGGGAGGTTGGCAATATATGAAAAAGGGGTGAATAATGTACTGAGGTGGTCAGGTCAAGTGTGCTGAGTTGAAATGAGTTTAGCCGGAGGGTCCAAAGAATAGTCCGGGCCTGTTTGGCTAAGTGTCGAGCTTTGAGCATTTCTGTCGAGCTGAAATGAGGTGCTTCGGCAAAGCCAAGGGAGGCTTGCCGAGCTGATTCTCATGCGGCTTAAGCCCTTCGGTGGACTTGCCAAGCTGAAACAAAGGACATAAATGTTTACTGAAGGACTTAAGATATACCTAAGTGAGATCCTGGGTTCCCAACTGGGTCGTCGAGCTGATGCTGTCCGGGGAATGATGGTCTGGGTAGTGGAAGCCTTCTCACCTTGAATGGTTGATCCAGAGGGTTAGTGAGGTTGTTCCGATGAACTAAGACTGGTCAGACAAGAAGGCTGGAGGGTTGGGGAGGTCTACCGAACACAAGTGTTTGGAGCTTGGACTCTCTCTCTCTCTCTCTTTAGAATTGAATGAACGGAGGAGTTGTTTGTGGGACTTCAATGCTCCACAAATGGTTGTTTAAATAGGGATCCAAAAGGTTTGGTACATTAATGGCTGATTGGACCCTTTCTTAATCCTACCGAACGACACAATGAGTTGTCCCATCCAAGTCAGGTCTGAGCTCTGCCATGACTGCCTGCAACCTCCGATGTGTTGTCCCATCCGAGTCAGGCGGCGGGTCAGTGCGGATGGGACTTGACCCTACAACTCGGCAGAGCCGCTGCGTAGCTAGCACTCGGGTCTGGGCTGAGCTCGGCCGGTCGGTTTGGTTGGTCCGGACTGCTGGGTTCCAGATGGGTCTTGGGTTTGGGCTTCTAACCTTCTTTTCTTTTGCACTTTAGTCCCTAATTTCCTTTAATTTAAACCCCGACTTTGCCTTGATGAATTATTTTACTTTAAAATAATTTCCAAAAATTTAGAAAATACACATTAATTTAATTTGGGCCTAAAATTGGGTTGGGGTCTTACATCCTCCCCACCTTTAAAAGTTTGGTCCCTCAAACTTAAATGAATTGCATAAAAGATGAAAGGATAAAATTTTGATACCTTATTCGAATAACTGTGGATATTTTATATGCATACCGCTCTCTTTCTCTCAAGTGGCTTCGTTCCCTGATTGATTCTCCCACCAGACTTTGACGAGCAGAATGATTTTATTTCTGAGCTACTTCTCCTGTCAGTCCATGATTCGAATGGGTCATTCCTCGTATGCTAGGTTCCTCTCGATCTCGATAGTTGGTTGAACTAGGATATGCACAGGATCTGATATGTACTTCCGAAGCATTGATATGTAGAATACATCATGGACGTTGGCTAGTTCTGGTATGAGTGCTAATCGGTATGTGACTGTTCCGATTCTTTAGAGAATTGCAAATGGTCCTATGTAGCGCAGATTGAGCTTTCCTCTCTTTTCGAATCTGATGATGCCCTTTATAGGTGATACCTTCAAGAATACCTTATCTCCTTCTTGGAATGCTAGCTCCCTCCGATGTGCATCAGCGTAGCTCTTCTGACGGTCCTGGGCTATCTTCAGTTTGTCCTGGATGAGTTTGATCTTTTCTGTAGTCTCCTACACAATTTCTGGTCCTGTGGGTGCCTCTTATCCAACTTCGGTCCAACATACTGGTGATCTGCACTTCCTGCCATATAGCGCTTCGAATGGTGACATCTGGATGCTTCCTTGGTAGTTGTTGTTGTAGGCAAATTCTGCTAAGGGTAGATGTTCTTCCCAGCTTCCCTGAAATTCCAATGTGAATGCTCATAGCAGATCTTCTAAGATTTGAATCATCCTCTCTGATTGGCCATCAGTTTGTGGATGAAAGGCGGTGCTGAAGTTTAGTGTTGTTCCCATTGCTTTTTTAAGTGACTTCCAGAATCTGGATATGAATCGGGGGTCTCTATCGGATGTGATCAAAACAGGTGTCCCGTGTAGTCGAATGATATCCCGTAGGTAGGTGTTTGCCATTTGGTCCATTGAATATGTGTTTTTGATTGGAATCAAATGAGCTGACTTGGTCAAGCGATCGACTATGACCCATATCGCATTGTTGCCTTTAATGGTTCGGAGAAACCCTACGACGTAGTCCATGGTGATATCTTCCCATTTCCACTTAGAGATCGGTAGAGGTTAAAGTAGTCCGACTGACTTCTGACGTATTGCTTTGACTTGTTGACATTCGAGGCATCGATCGATGTAGTTGGCTATGTCGCGCTTCATGACCATTCACCAGTAGGATTTCTTGAGGTCCTGGTACATTTTTGCTCATCCGGGGTGAATTGTGAATTTTAACTTGTGCCCTTCATCCATGATTCTTCACTTGAGTTCTTCTAGGTTGGGTACGCATATCCGGTTTCGAAACTTGAGGAGGCCTTCTTGTGTGGTGAACTCGCTCTCTACTTGGTCTTTGGCGCCTTCTTGGATTTTCTGCAACTTTTAGTCGTTTGCTTGGAGGGTTTTGATTTCTTCTATGATGGATGGTTCCGCAATGATCGTTGCAAGGTGCGCTGAATAGGGATGGTCTTCTTTCCGGCTGAGGGCATCGGGTAGAACGTGGGCTTTCCCTGGGTGGTATTGGATATTGAGGTCGTAGTCTTTCATAAGTTCGAGCCATCTGCGCTATCTGAGGTTCAGCTCCTTCTGTATGAAAACGTACTTCAAGCTTTTATGATTTGTGAAGACGTCGCAAGTAACTCCATATAGGTAGTGGCGCCATATCTTGAATGCGAAGATTACTACTGCAAGCTCCAAGTTATGCATAGGATAATTTTTTTCGTGAGGCTTTAATTGTCGTGAGGCATAAGCGATTACCTTTCCGAACTACATGAGGATGCATCCTAATTCTTTATGTGAAGCATCGCTATAGACGACAAATCCTTCTTCTCCGTTGGGTATCATAAGCACAGGTGCATTGGTGAGTCTTCTGTTCAATTCTTGGAAGCATCATTCTCTCTCTTCTATCCATGCGAATGGTTCTCCTTTGCGCATAAGTTGCATCATAGGTATGGCGATTTTTTAGAAGTCTTGAATAATTCGACGGTAGTATTCCGCAAGTCCTAGGAAGCTTAGAACTTCTGTGACTGATGTTGGTGCATGCAAGTTTGAGATTGCTTCTATCTTCTATGGGTCCACTGAGATGTCGTCTTCGTCGATGATGTGCCCAAGGAAGTGGACACTCTTCAGCCAAAACTCGCATTTGCTGACCTTCGCATATAGTTGCTTTTCCTTTAAGGTTCGTAAAATGATGGACATGTGCTCTGTATGTTGCTCTTCATTTTTTGAATAGATAAGGATATCGTCGATGAATATGATTACAAAATCATCGAGATAGTTGGCGAAAATACGATTCATTAGATCCATAAATGCTGTTGTGGCATTGGTCACTCTGAATGGCATGACTAGGAACTCGTAGTATCCGTATCGAGTGTGGAAAGAGGTTTTCTCAACATCTTCACTTTTGACTTTGAGTTGATGGTAGCCTGAACATAGGTTGATCTTTGAAAATACTCGGGCTCCTTGCAGCTGGTCGAACAGGTCATCGATGCAGGTTACTGGGTATTTGTTCTTGATAGTAACTTTGTTCAATTCTCGATAGTCGATGCATAGGTGCATAGTTCCATCTTTCTTTTTGACGAATATCACTGGTGCTCCGCATGGTGATGAGCTTGGCCAGATAAAGTTCTTTTCGATCAATTCTTGCAGTTGAGTCTTTAATTCCTTCAATTCTGTTGGTGACATGCGGTAGGGGGTCTTAGAAATCGGTTGTGTTGCTGGCATAAGGTCGATGGAGAATTCCATCTCTCGATCAATGGGCATTCCTAGTAGCTCTTCGGGAAATACTTCAGAATAGTTGCGTACTATTGGGATGTCTTCCTTCGGGGATCTCTCCAATTCGGTCGAGGTGATATTGCAGAGATACCCTTGGCATCCTTTCTGTTGAAGACGATGAGCTTTGGCGATAGATACGAAACAAGGAGGTGATACAAGTCCTTCTCCTTTGAGTTCAGACTCCCTACCTTTGGATTCAACAAAGGTGATAGACTTTCCAGTGCAGTCAATCTTGGCATTAGACTTGGACAACCAGTCCATGCCAATAATAACATCGAAGTGTGCCATGTTTAAAGGGATAAGATCCATAGATGACAAGGCTCCATTCATAGATGACTCGCAATCCCTAAGGATCGTAGAGCATAGGACACCTTTACTCATGGGTTGGGCTACGAACAAATCGTACCCTAAGGGTTCAGATTTCTTGGAAATTTTTGTTGAGTGCGATAACAAAATAAAATAATGTGTGGATCATGAGTCAAATAGTGCATAGGTGGGAATATTGCAGATAAAGATTCTACATGCTATGACTCCTACCTCGTTACGAGGGTCTCCCATGCAAAAGCTCTCCCTTGTCGTTGGTTGTTTTTGTTACGGTTTCCTTGGTGGTTTGTGTTGTTTCTGGGGGATCCAATCGGCACAGTATTTTCTCCGATCAGCTTTGAACATTCTCTTCTGAAGTGTCCACTCTGACCGTAGCCGAAACAAGTGTTTGCTCGGCATTCTCCCAAGTGTAGCTTTCCACAAGCCGGGCAGGGTGGTATTGGCTTCCTTTCTTCATTCCTTCTTCCTTGATTTCTCCCAAAATTGGGTTTCTTAAGGTGGTTGGTTCCTCCTTGATTTTGACTTTGTCTTTTCCTTTCTTGGTAGCATCGGGACTCATCTACGTCTTCCTCCACTATCAAAGCTCGATCTACAACATCAGCGTAAGTAGATGGTTGAAGAGGTCGAACTACCTTTCGAATTTCTGGTTTTAGCCCATCTTCAAATCGCCGCGTTTTCATTTCCTCCATTGCTACTAAGTAAGGTGCACAGGCTGCAAAATTTGTGAACTCGGTCTCGTAAGCAGCTACTGTCATGATTCCCCGTTGTTAAAGATGTTCGAACTCCATTCTCTTTGCTGTTTGCATTGCCCTTGGCATAAACTTATCACGAAAGACTTCGAGGAATCTTTCCCAATCCATCTCGGGTTCTATCGTGTTCTTCAAATTCCACTATCGATTCGCTTCTCCCTCAAGCAGGTACGATTCGATCTCCACTTTATGCTGATCGGAACACCTCAATAATTGGAATTTTTTCTCAAGTGCTGCAATCCACTCGTTTGCTCGGACGGTGTCCGTTCCGCCTTGGAATGTAGGAGGCTTCAGCTTCAGGAATTCTTTGACTGTGGCGAAGTTGGTTGCTTGCTCTATTGGGTCGACCAATGCTTCCTCTTCGGGATTGGGTGGCTCGTTTACGGGTCCTGTTTGATTGAAATATTGATTGATCATTTCTTGATGTGTTTGGACAGTTCTAGCTAGCATCCTAACCATGTCATGTAACTCTTCCACGTCGTCATTTTGCCGACCAATCCTTTGACCATTGGTGCGAGTATTAACCATTCTGCTAGAAGGGATTTCATAGTTAGAAACATTCTAAGTGTGTCCGAGGCACACTCAACAAAATATACCGGATAATGGTAAGGTACTAAAATACTATGCGTTATCTGAGTCACTCGTCCACTCATAAAGAGGCTATTGATACCCAAACTTTGGCTCATCCCCCGCAAGTTCAGAAATCAGCAAAACGATCTTTTTCAGTATCCGCATGCACATCCGGAATGTTCAGACTCGCCGCGAACAGCCCCGACGTCAGTCAAAATTCTCAAAACGACAAACCCGCAACGGTAAAGTGTTGAGGAATATTTACCCGTCTCAGAATTCTATTCCGATGCACCAATCAGAACAAACTTCAAATGGACGGCACTGAAACCGCATCCAAATTAGCAAACAGACCGACACAAGCAGAATGCTACACGAACGTCCGAAATTTTTCTTCTGAGGAGAATATCGAAGACGAGCATATTACAGAGAAGCTGATATAAAAACTGACTTCATCCGATCCATCACCGGAATTCAGTTAAGGATAAACGTCAATTCGTTCAGATTTCCATGCAGCGGTCAGCCGGCCTCGGAAATCAACGGACATATTTTGCACGGACCTCATCTTCAAAGTCTGACATTCCCTACGGAACAGATCTTCTGGAAGTTGAGCAGCCCAGGAGGTGCACCAACCGCTTCTCATTTCAGTCAGAATATCAGAGCCGTATTTCAGGGTTTTTCCGGAAAGTGTCCGAATCAAGCCTGGGATATTTGCTATATTCGTGATCCAACACAGCATGAATATCAAATTTAAAATGTTAAAGTCAGAGTTCTCCGAGGGGACGACAAAGCGTAAACAGAAGCTTCGGACCAAGATCAGAACTCCGGGATACTTTTTCAATTTTAAATGTATTTTCTTTTGTTTTTAATTAATTTTCCCGAATAGATAAGCTCGAAACACCTTTTGGAACCTTCCAAAATATCTCCCCTACACGTGGCACACGAGCCACGCGTTTGGGCAGATATTTCTCCTATGTTGCAACTATAGTTGCGACATATATCAATATATATAGCAAACCTCCACAACCAAAATCCAGACCGGATAACCTCATTCCAAGTCCATTTCAAGTTCAAATACCAAAGCCTCCGGGCATTTTCTTTCAAAAATCTTCCAAAAACTACCCAAACTCTGACCAAAAATTCGAAAAACCAAAATCCAACCAAGAACAAGCCTCGTTCTTGAAGTATCTCGAGCTTATCTTTCTTCGGTAAATTAATTTGCCTCTTACTCTCGGGAGACTCTTGATAGTCTTCTAATTCATAGTTCGGTATTAGTCACTCGGCCGCGTCCGATACTATACCCTACTATGTTTTAAAGTAGCTATATACAGAAGTCGTCTCCCCAATTTGTACAGATCCAATTAATATATTTGCCGCCATTTTTTTAATACTCGTCTTTTATTGCTTTCGAACCCATATCTGTTTAAAGAATTCGTTATTTTATGTCTTTCTCCTCGTTAGAATTCGACACATGTTTGGCTATGCCGGCTCCGCTGTCGCGTACGAGAAGAACATAAAAACGTCTTCGCTCCAAAATATCTGCCGTCTATCTCAGAATATATCCGGCTCGGTTATATACGATATCTTATCAATTGTTGCCGTATAGCTCGGAATATATCGAGTTCGGTTTATATATACGATATCTTAACTGTTATATATGTACTTGTCGTCTAGCTCGAACTATATCCAGCTCGCTTTATATATATGATATCTTATACCCCCTGTCCATATATATATTACAGCATATACATTCTATCTCTCTTCAGCGATTAACTTTCGCTTTCCCCAAACTACTTTCAAACAAAAATAAAAATCCAGCATCCGTACTCTGAAGTAAAAACTTGCAGTAGCTGTCAGAATCGGATCGAAGGAATGCCTTGTGACTCGGATCATTTCCGAAGCACTCGATATCTCGGGAGGATTTTTCTCACTTAAAGAAAGTAAAAATCCCCTCCCCCAATTTTTAAAACCCAGTCGAAGCTCTGTCTGATTGGTAAAAACAATCCTTCTTCCAAAGTCCGGTTAAAACATATTCCGGCAATTTTTACAGAAAACATGTTTCCGGTCGAAGCTCTGTCCGACTGAAAAATACAAAACACTTTAAAAGACAAAAACAAATTCCTCGATCCGTTGTCTGAAGTGAAAACTTGCAGTAGCTTTCAGAATCGGATCACTGGAATGCCTTGTGACTCGGGTCATGCCGGTTCACTTGATATTCTTTGGAATTTCTAAACCAAAAATATCCTCTCTTTTCAAAAAGCGGTCGAAGTTCTGTCCGACCTATTTCAAAACATTCCTATCCGAAAAACAGTCGAAGCTCTGTCCGACTAAAAATCAATTTCAAACGCGGTTGGAATTCTGTCCGATCGTAAAAAAATATCGTTCAAAGATTTTAGCCGAAGTTCTGCCTGGCTAAAATCCAAAATAGATTTGAAGGCACAGTCCAAGTTCCGTCCGACTGCCTAAAAACAAAAACAACTCTTTTTTGTTGGAATTCAGTCCAACTACAAAAAAAATGTTTTCCGACACCTAGCCGAAGTTCTGTCCGGCTCAGAATAAAATCCATTTTCAAAAACACAGTCGAAGTGCCATCCGACTGTCAAAAACAAAATTAAATTAACAAAACAAAATCTTTTCAAAACACAGTCGAAGTTCCGTCCGATTATCAGAAATGAAATTATATTAACCAAATTTCTTCCAAATACAGTCGGAATTCTGTCCGACTATAGAGAAAATATTTTTCACCGAAGTTCTGTCCGGCTCAAAAATAGATCATTTTTCATCAAAACCGGGTCAAAAGTCACCCGTATCTCTTTCAAAATTTCCTCTTACCAAAATCGGGCCGAAATCTGCCCGTCAACAACTATTTCCAGAAGTCTTTTCATCTCATACATAAAATCAGTAATAATTTTACATTTCTCTTAGCCGAGGAAACAATCGATTTCGATTCGAAAATAGATTTATTTCTGAAAAAGAAGTACCGCAAGGGCGAGTGGGGTGCCTAACACCTTCTCCATCCATAATTTAATCCCCGAACTCGAATTTCTGGTTTTGTAGACACCTTTCCAAAATAAAAATACATTTTCCTAAAACAAAATGGCATATTTTTTACAACAAAAATTCCGATGACTTGGTACACCACAGCTCAATACTAAGTGGCGACTCCAAAAATTCGAAACTAGCATACTCAGGCCGCCATCCATTTTCAGACAAACCCCCATATTTTTAAATCAAATCCATCAGCGCATCTTTTTCTGTCCTGGAAAACGACTCCCACCGTACGGGAGGCGAGGGAAGGACAGAAAAATTTCCCGGCGTGACAGCTGGCGACTCCGCTGGGGACTTCGAGGATTTCGGTTTGCGAAACCTTTTTCAAAATATATCTTTTCTAGAATTTCGAAATCTATCAATTCTCTGCTTATTGTTATTATTGATTTGCATCGTGTTTATTTCTTTTCAGGAATAATTACAGGGCGCGTTGCTAAACTAAAATAGGTTCCGCGTTGATATAAATTGTTGCGCTGAAACTATTTTTTTTCTGCTTATATATTACTTGTTGATATAACTGCAAAAAGGATTTCCCCTCATTTTAAAAAAAACTTACTTACATTGCATATGTACATTTTCCATACATCATTTGCATCATTACCTGTTTTGGGTAGAGGTCATGACTGCCCAAAATAGAAGTTGTCCCAATCAACCTACCGGGAGCCCGACAGTAAGCTGACGCGACCCTAAAAAGTCCGTAGCAGGAAATGAGGCACCCCAACCAAATCACCGACTCTGCGATGGTTTCCCTAACGGGGCCGTAGGTCTGAAGATTTGGGAGCCATTAAATCTTATCAGCCAAATATAGCTTCATACTGCATATAGTAAGCCAGTAACAGAGTCAAGCCAGAACCCTATTTACAATTCTAGGGCAAACATTACATTTTCGAGGGGAATCCTTATATTCATACTTGCTAAAACACCCGAAGTTTTCAAGATGCATTAGAGTCTTTAGGGATGTTGGTCGAGATAGACTATGGACTTATCATTTTTCAACCAAAATCTCCAAGTAAATTTACCAAAATCCAAGAATCCCTCCAGACTTCATGTCCGAGGCACGTCCCGAATTGTTGAATTTACAAGGAAGTCTATATGTCTCCAACTATCCCTAAGACCTTTTTCTTTCAACACATATATCTGCTAGACTTCGTAAAAACCGTCAACGTCTCTAAGGGTATTGGTCAAAAGTGGATTACGGACTCGTCATTTCGAAAATCTTCCGAGAATTTTCAAATCCAAGACTATCCTCCATGACTCCATGTCCGAGGTGCGTCTTGAGTTTTAAAACTCAAAGGAAGTCCGTATATCTCCCCAATACCCTCAAAGACACTTTCTTTACATACTTATCCGAGCGCAGTGTTACCACACAGGTACCGACATTATTCTTCACCAGTATCCGTATCCGTCATCTCAAGTCATGGCAGCATACGATAGTGGAAGAAACATGAACAACCAACTCTAGAAGTCGCGAGAGGACCTTCCTCAGAGCTCCAAACAAGCCAGAGTGCCCATTTGTCTACCGACCTTACCTAAGGTTACATTGCCACGGCCGCCTAAGGTGCCGAGTTTTAACCCAAATCAAGTCCCCTATAATTACTTCAAAGCGAGTTCTAGGGAAGATCCACACAAGAAACAAGTCAATCAGATTGGCGGAATCACTCGGTTAGGAAGGATCTATGCCCCAGCCAAACCCGATGTAAAACAAAAAGAAAAGAAACTCGAAGAAATAACCGAGGAGGAGATGCGAGAGTTCGTCAAAACTCTCAAAATCAACGAATTCGATGTCGTAGAGCAATTGAGAAAAACTCCCGCTCACATCAACATACTGGCCTTGCTCCTTACTTCGGAGCCTCATAGGGAGGCACTGCTAACAGTGTTGAAGCAGGCCCAAGTTCCTAAAGATATGCCCCCGAATGTCTTACAAGACTTAGTCGGCTCGATCATGAGCCCAGGGGTAATCACTTTCTCAGAAGACGAGATCCCAATAGAGGGAATAGGGCACATTAAAGCCCTCCACATTGTTGTTAAGACTCGAGGCATGATTGTCGCCTGGGTACTCATAGACAACGGCTCTGCATTAAACGTCTGCCCCTGGGCAACCTTGCAGAGATTAGGAGTCAACTCCAATATTCTCTCTAACAACACAATGACGGTGAGAGCCTTCGGCGGCTCACGTCAGAAAACTATGGGAGAAATCGAACTCCCCATAGAGATCGGCCCCGTCACCTTCTCCATCAAATTCCAAGTCCTGGAAATCCCATCGGCGTACAACTTCCTACTAGGTAGGCCATGGATCCATATGACTTCCGGCATCCCGTCCAGCCTTCACCAAAAGATTAAGTTCATTAGAGACGGTCAGCTTATCACGATATTCACAGAGCCTTACTTTGCTATCTATAAAGCTCCGGCCATTCCAATGATCGAAGCCAATGAACCGTCTAGCTTTCAGATGTTCGAATGTGCTTCGGTAATCTACGGGACGCAAATTCCCCATAGATTCTCCAACAACACTGCATTTGTCATGAAATACCTCCATGCATATGGGTTTCAATGCGGTAAAGGATTAGGCCGTAGACTCGATGGGCGGACTGAGCCATTCAAAGGAGCATCACAGCATAACAGAGTCGGACTAGGCTACCGTCGCCCCCGACGAAATCAAAATAACAGAATCGCCCACAGAGAAAGGAAGAACTGGACCCAAGGTTTACCCTATCTTAAAGGCAAATTTATCTCTGCTGGGCCCATGAGTCCCATAGCAGAAGGAGATGAAGAGCAGCCTCTTTTATCAGACGATCAGGACTTTTCCAAAGGTTCATCTACCGGTAATCTGCCACAGGAAACCGATAGCGATGATGAAGGGATGGCACAAATGTTCGACGATCTGCAAGTCGCCACAATTGATCCCTTATCTCCAACCTCTGATCTTTATCATACCATCCGCCCCGCTCAGCCAGGAGAACAACTAGTCAACTGGACGGCATTCCCGATCCACTAAACCCGCGTACCACGGTAAACCGTGGTAATCTAGGCATCTTGTTTATTGTATGTTTCATTTCCTATTATGAGATATCAATAAATGCTATATTTATGCGATATATGTTCTTTTATCTTGTTACATCTAATGTCAAGAAAAGCTTCGTATATTCCGTT
>NMUG010002821.1:0-15493 GCA_002855965.1 Monotropa hypopitys
AGACACTGGTTTTACTGCTTTTACCTTACGATGAGTCGATAGTAAAATATTTGAAAGAGATATATATTTTTATATAATGAGATCCATTGCATATGTCACATTACATTCCTTGCATGATCATACACCTTCACCCCAATATTATAGGTGTTAGGAGATAGATTATCTCTACCAGGCGGTGGTGCTTGACCCTCTACTTTTGTAGGACTCACCTTTGACTTGGAGCCGCTGGATCTTTCACAGGACTTGAGACTGGACTGGACTGTAGCGATATGTCGCCCTTTTTCCTGTTCTGTACTTTCTTTTCTTTACTGTTGGCCGCCTTGTACAGGATTATCCTATAAAATCCTATTTGGCCTTTTCTTTTAGTTTGGGCACTGTTGTACAGGGTTATGTTATAAAACCCCTTTTGCCCCTTTTATTTGTATCAGAGTAGCGCAGGCGTGTATTGTAATAAGTAGCATGGTGAGTAGTGTGTGTGTGGTAGATAGCATTTAACTTACCTGTTTGGATACCCATTACCTACTTCTAACACTTCCCATTGTTTAATTCAAAAAAAAGTATGTTCCAAAATTTGGGAGTGTTACAGTTGGTATCAGAGCACTCGTTCCGATTCACCTCGGGCTTTGGGAGAGACTTTTAGTCTCAATGGGTGCATTGTTTCTTTTGCGTAGCTCTTGAGGAATGCATTTAGGGTGCATGGCATGTGTATCTAGGCATTGAATGTGTGTGCATTACATGGATCTCATTAAAACAACAAGTTTTTATAACTCGAAATTAATAATATGGTTACATGTCGAGGTCGGGTTGCGGTTCGACGGTATGTTGAAATTGGGTTGCGGTCCAATTATATATGGAATTCTGAGGCTGTGGTTCAGATATATATGGAAGAATAGGGCTGTGGTTCCATGTTGTGGTGTACGAACTATTGCATATAACAATAGCTATTTTGAAACAAAAGGACATGAGAGGTCCACTATTTTGGAAACAATGGGATACGGTCCAAGTTTATATTATGTATGAAAGGTTTTTAATGTGGAAGTTATGAGGGAAATTGGTATCATTGCATGACATTGCATCTTTCCTATTTTGGAACATTGTTGTTTTAAAAGTTAAATCGTGCTCTTACTTGCCTTTCATCTAGAACTTGCGATGCATATGTTCACACTCGGTTTCCTTATTTTTGGCTTGGAAATAGGTATCCAGTGTTAGCGGTCCACTATGAGGCTAGAGAGCAATTTTTCCAGAAAGAAGATTTTGGGCTAGTGGTGTGCTCGTTGGTAGTAACCAGTTCTAGCAGTTTTACATTATTCTCTTTCCAGTTGTTATTTATTTTGGAAGTTGTTCCCTAGTAGAACTTTTGTATCACCGAATGACTCCTGCAATCAAAGAAAATGTTAGAACTGTCTAGCGCCGGTTTTCCGGAAAAGCTCTCCGATGCCTAAGTCAGATGAGTTTTTGAGAGAGTAATTTGACAGCACAACAGCTCTGTGAAAATCAGAATCATCCACCCCTTACCCTGTCCGGCAATGCTCATATTTATAGGATGTCCGCAGTGCGTCCAATCTGGCACAATCACGGTAATTGTCCCGGATATCTCACCAAAATATCTGGAATTTCCCCAGGTTTCCATATTTGACGTCCGGGGTAAATACTCATTTTAGGAACGTTGATCCGGTATATTCCTGACAATTGATGTAGTGATTCGGACGTACCGTACCATGCCTTACTCGGTCTTAGTCCAGGGACCATCTATGCCGTCTTAGTACACTGTTGGGTCGGGGTAAACCCCCGTTATGTCGTGACCAAATGGCCCGGTGCACGGTTAATCTGTCGGGTTATCCGTAACACTTCTTTCCGTAGAATGTTGGGTCAATAGCCCACCGGTCGGGCCGTCCAACCTATCCAGTCCCCAACGGGCCAGCTCCTATATCCGGCCCATTGGCCATATTTGGTTTGGTTACCACAATAGCCCCTCAATACTTTTGGTCCAAACGGACTGTAAGTATTGAGTCTGCATCTCCGGTAGTTACCGAAACAATCCCTGTCTTTTGACCTTACTGACCCCGCGGTCCAGGAGCATCCTGCCATTAAGGCCGTGTCCTGGGGTATCCGTCTCAGGACCAATCCGGGATGTCCGGGCCATAAGCACGTGTCTGGATCCAACGGCTATGTTGATTCTTCTAGAACCTTCCTGTCATATGTCGTCATCCGGTGGCCCATGCCTCAAAAAATGTGTCCGTCCATTTTGAATTTGAACCGCCATCCTCCCTGCTATATAAGCACAGAGCTTCCCCCCTTCTCTATTTTTCGCTATCCAAATCCTTTGCACCAGCATCCCACCATTCGATTCATCGAGTTTAGAAGATCCGAGACTTCAAATCCCCTCCAAAATCAGGTATCCAACAAACTCTTGTCTTTCTTTCTTCCTTTCTGAGTTTGGCGAACACAATGTCCCCCCTTTCTGGACCCGCAAAACTCTACGCATAGTAGCATCACCCACGGTACTATAGCATTGCTACAGTGTGCCTAGTGGTTTCCCTTCTTCTTCTGGACTGATTTTTCTGATCTTGTTCCTTTTTCTCTAGTCAGGTATTCATGTCGGGGAACCGGGGTGGTGCTGTCGAAGCAAGTGAGGCCGATGCTGTACCGGACAGACTGAGCCCTTTTGCTGCGTACTTCTCAAGTAGACCAAAGCTCGGACATTTCCAGAGGAAGTACTCTATTGCGGATAATGTCCATGTAGAGCTGGTCGCCCTAGACGCCCATGGTGCTCTGGATATAAAGCACCGTAGAGGACATATCATTGTTCCCCTAATGGCAATCATTGATGGAGGGTTACGGTTCCCTATTACCGGACTGCTTGCCAAAATTCTGAAAACTCTTGGGTTAACCATAGTGCAATTCAGAGTAAACTTTTACCGGATTGTGCTTTCCCTTGTTGAACTGAACCGTCAGTTCAATCTTAATATTAACATGACCGAGTTCTTCGGCCTGTATTCCATCAATCAAAACAAAGCTTCCCAATGTTATTTCTTAGTTACCCGTAAGGGGTATGGGTCGTTGTTGAATCGTCCTCCAGATTCTAATCCTTGGGCCAATGAGTTCGTGTTGGTCCGGGGAGACTTCAACAATCCGAGAGATCCCATCCCATGGGAGATTGGAAGTCTTGGTAAGTTTTTGCCTTCTCTTTTCTCTTGAAATTTCTTTTTATTCACCATAATTCTGATCATCGCCCTTACAGTTGTCCGTACTGTCTCCCGGTACAAGAATCAGGTCACTGAAGACCGGATCAGTAGGCTTTTTGAGCTACCCCCATCAACCCGGGACGTTCCGACTTTGCTGGGGTACCAGCCCACTTACCAATTATTCATCAAAAGGAGGGAACCAAGACCTCGGCCTCCATCTCAAGCAACTCCTTCTCCCCTGTTTCTCCTCTCGTTTGGATTGTCTCCTGGACCGTAGTGAACCTTGAAAGTCCAGAGAGAACAGAATCAGAAACCCCCGAGACACCACTAATGGTGAAGAGGAGAGCAAATCAAGTCCGGAATCTGCTTGGATAGTCTGATCCCCATCCGACCGATGACCCTGTGGCCTCTCCCCTAACTGGCCATGCTGCCGAGCCTTCCCTACAGGCTTTTGACATTCCTCCGGACGCTGTCGGTTCTGCCTCCACCAGCAAGAGGAGGAGACTGGAATTTGAGACGGTCCCTCAAGACCAATTTGATGATGTCTTGGAGCAATTGCTGGGAGAGGACCATTCCTCAACCCCTCCGCCCTGGCGCCCAACTTCAGCTTCAATAACCAGATCATGACCAACATCGACTCGGTCATCACTCCGGGAGTAGCCCCAGCTTTTGCCCGGACAGTAATGCTTCCTCGGGACGAGGAACGCCTCTCGAAGTCTGAAGACGACCTCTTCACCGTCGGACTGACGACGATGTTCTAGGTATTAACTTTTATTTTTGCACAATTCTCATCTTGAATAAAAATTTCACAACTTATCTGCTTCGGGATTTTTCAGGGAATTCAGAGGACCTATGCTGCTTGGTCCAAGTCTATTTTCCGGGAGGCTACATTGGCTAAGGAAGTGGGACTCCGTAAGAAGGATGAGGAGATGGTGAAGTTCGGGTTAGCAGAGAAGGTTATGCTCCAGGATAAGCTGAAGGATGCTAAACGGGCCAGGAGTGAGGCGGTGAAGGCTTTGGAGGCAGAGAAGAAGGCCCGAGCTGATGATGCGGAGGCTTTAGAGACCGAGAAGAAAGCCCGAGCTGATGATGCCACAGGATTTGATGCTGGCTTGAAGGAGGTGGGGGACGAGTATCAAAAGCAAGTAGACATGGATATCCGGAAGGGGTACCTACAAGGTCTTGATGTTGCGGGTGTTCCGTCTGACTCCCTACTCCAGACGCCTTTCCCTCCATCAACTTCTACTGCTCAGACGGCTGATCTCCCTACCGAAGAGTAGTAGTATAGTCCGGTGCAGTGCGCCGTAGATGCCCATTTTCTCTATCCTTTATTTTGAATGAAAATTTTTGTAATGCCCGTAGCTTTCGTTCCCGTGTAAAAAGTTTGGGATCTCTTTTTAGAACTCTTTTTGGAATGTAATATTGGTGTCGGAATTCCGGACTTTGATGATGAGTTTTGAATGACATTTGCTCTTCAGTTGTATGTGTATATGTCCCCATTTGAATATGTGCGAAGTATTTTCCTTCGGTCATTTCAAATTTTACTGAAGTCTTTTACCAGATTTTAGCCGGGGCAACTTCGTTGCTGCCCTTCCAGACCGTAGTGTAAATATCCTACCAAAACTTGGCCAGGGCAAAGCCCTTGCTGTCCTTTTGGACCAGAATACTTGAAAAAATAAAATCTAGAATATCCACAAATGATTAAGTCCTTTCGATGATTCTGAACAGGGCAATTGCCTCGGTACAATAAAAGAAAAAAAAAGTCCTGCCAAATGGCCGGGGCGACAAGCCCTTTCAATGATAATACATTCTCAAATTTTTTGCATTCCATGTCCTTGGAATCTTATGTCCGGTTAAGTCTTCAAGCCGGTATGAGCCCAGGCTAATGATTTCAGTGACCCGGTAAGGTCCTTCCCAATTTAGTCCGAGCTTCTACTTCTTGTGTGCCCCCACTGCTCTCTGTCGGACTAAGTCGTCCGGCTTGAATGTCCATACCCGTACTGTTCGATTATAAGTTTGTGACAGTCCCTGCTGGTAGGCTGCAAGCTTAATCCGTGCATTGTCTCTTCTTTCTTACGCCAAGTCCAGGTCCTTTGCGATGGCCTGGTTATTTTGCTCCGGGTTGAAGCACTCGGTCCGAATAGTCGGTAGACCAGCTTCTAAAGGGATAACAACTTCCATCCCAAATTCTAGTGAGAAGGGTGTTTGTCCGGTTGGCCTTCTTGGGTGGTCCGGTAGGCCCACAAAACATGGTATAACTGCTCGGCCCATTTACCCTTTGCTTCTACTAGCCTCTTCTTTATTCCGGACTGAACAGTTTTGTTAGATGCTTCAGCTTGTCCATTTCTCTGGGGGTAGAAAGGTGTTGAATTGAAGAATCTTATCACGTACTCTTTGCAAAAATCTGTGAATAGGTTTCCCACAAATTGTGCTCCGTTGTCCGACACAAAAGCGTATGGAACGCCAAACCTGGTCACGATATTCCTCCAGATGAAACATTTGATATCCGTCTCGTCGATGGTCACGAGTGGCTCTGCCTCTACCCATTTTGTGAAGTAATCTATAGCCGTGATAAGGAACTTAAATCCTCCGGGAGCAGTAGGTAGTTTTCCGACGATATCCAGGCCCCACTGGGCAAAGGGCCATGGACTGGTCAGTGGCTGCAAGTCAACTACTGGCTGGTGAATGACCGTGGAAACCTTTGACAATTATTGCATTTCCGGACCAAATTCCTTGCGTTTGTATGTATCGTCGGCCAATAATATCCTTGTGCGATGACCCAGTGAGCCAATGATCTCCCTCCGGAACGACATCCGCAGCTTCCGGCATGGATCTCGCTTAAGACGGTTGAGACCATACTTGGATGAATGTAGAACAGGTACGGTCTGGTAAAGGACCATTTGTACAGCTTGTGATCCGGTGATAGCCAATAACGGACCGCCTTGTGTTCGATCTGATGAGCTAGCCTCTTGTCAACCGGGAGGACATCATCCTTCAAGAATGCTACGATCGGGTCCATCCAGCTTGGTCTTAAATTAATATCGAGGACCTCCCTCTCCTCTCCCGGATCAATGATGGGTTGCTGTAGTATTACTACGGTGATGGTTCGGGGATGTTCCGAGTCATGGACTGAAGCCAGTTCGTACAATACGTCAGTGTGTGCATTATGTTCCCTACCTATTTGAAGGAGGGTGAATTTTCTGAAATTCCCTGCCAGTTCCCTAGCCTGCTGAACATACCGACCCATTCTGTCATCCCGGGCCTCATACTCCTCGGTCATCTGATTGACCACAAGTTGTGAATCGCTGGAAGTTGTGAGATCTGTGATTCCTAGTCCCAATGCCATTCGTAATCCGGCCATCAAGGCTTCATATTCAGCTTCATTATTGGAGGCCAAGAACTCCAGGTGAATTGCATGTTCATGGACTATTTCCTCCGATGAGTGGATCACAATTCCAGCTCTGGATCCTCTATTGTTTGATGCTCCATCGATGTACAGTTTCCATTTGGAACCATCCTAAGAAATTGATGTTGCTTCAGAATATGATTGAATTTCCCGGGATGCTGCCGAATCCTCTTTCTCCGGTCTTGGTGAGAACTCTGCCACAAAATCTGTGAGTATCCGTGCTTTGATGGCAGTCCGGGGTTGATACCGGATTTTAAAGTTGGCTAATTCTACTGCCCATTTTGAAATACGGTTTGATAGGTCTGCCTTCCGAAGCACAGCTTTTAAAGGATGCTCTGTTAAGACGGTGATTGTGTGGGCCTGGAAGTATGGGGCCAATTTTTGAGAAGCCGACACAAGTGCCAGAGCCAATTTTTTGAAGGGCAGATACCGGTTCTCAGCGTCAAGTAAAGTCTTGCTTGAATAGTATACTGGGAGATGGTTCTGCCCTTCCTACTGTACCAAGACCGAACTGGCCGAATGTCGCGAAACGGCTAGATAGAGGAATAGTTCTTCGTGCTCATGCGGTGCAGTGAGCAACGGTGCTTTGGTCAGGTATTGCTTCAGTTCGTTTAAGGCCTGGCCGGTCTTTTCAGTCCAATGGAAATTTCTTCTGCTCGACTTCTTGATTAGGTCAAAGAAGGGACGACATTTGTCGGAAGATAGGCTAATGAAACGGTTCAATGTTGTTGCCATCCCAGTCAACTTCTGTACTTCTTTAATAGTCCGGGGCTCCTGTATGTTCCGGATTGCTGCGATTTGATTGGGATCCGCCTCAATTCCTCTCCTGGTCACCAAATGTCCCAGGAATCTCCCAGAGCCTACCCCAAAGGTACATTTTTCCGCGTTGATCTTGAGTCGGTGTTGCTTCAATACGTCAAAGATTTGCTGAAGGTCTTCCAAGTGGTCCCTGACCACTTTGTTTTTTACCACCATATCATCTATATATGCTTCCATAGTCCGGACAATATGGGCCCAGAACATGGTCGTGACCATCCTCTGGTATGTTGCCCCTATATTGTTTAACCCGAAGGACATAACCTGATAACAATAAAGGCCCTTGGGTGAAATGAATGCCGTCTTTTCTGTGTCGGGTGGGGGGGTACATAGCAATCTGGTGGTACCCCCAGTAGGTGTCCATGAAATTGAGTCGGTCATGTCCGGCCATTGCATTGACTAATTGATCGATCCGGGGTAGTGAGAATGCGTCCTTCGGACATGCGTCATTAAGGTTTGTGTAATCCACAAAGACCCTAAATTTCCCATTTTTTTTCTTTACGACCATCGTGTTAGCCAGCAATGTTGGGTACTATACCTCCCGGATTGCCTTTGCCTCCAGCAATCTATCCACCTCTTCAATGACTGCCTCAGTATGGATTGCTGCCGACTGGCGGGCTTTTTGTACGACGGGTCGGAAAGCGGGATCAACATTGAGCCGGTGACAAATTAAATCTGGGCTAACCCCTGGCATTTCGTAGGGAGTCCATGCAAACACGTCGATATTGGCTCTTAAGAGCCGGAGCATATTGTCCTGGTCCTGTTCTGGTATGGCCGACCCAATGAGGAAGAAGCGTTCACTTGCTTCTTCTACAAGAACCCGGACTAATTCCTCAACTGCTTTATCTGTGGCCTCCGTGCCAACATCTTCAAGTACCGGAGCATCCAACACTTCGACCTAATGAACTTGGGCTGGGGTAGTTCTGCCTTTGACTGCCGCAATGTAGCATTTTTTGATGCTACCTGATCTCCACATATATCCTCTTGTCCGCGAGAACCAATACGCCGGACCACTTGTAGATAAGTGGACACTATAGCTTCCATCCAGTGGAGCCAGTCCTGGCCCAATATAACATTATAAGGGCTCGGGACATCGACCACGGTAAACTCGGTATCAACTGTTTTGTTGCCTGCTATGATAGGCTGGTTTATTCTTCCCAATGGCCATACTGGAGCTGAGTTAAATCCAATTAATGGTATGTCTGATGGGATGAGATTGTCTAGGGGCATCCCCAGCTGCTTGAACATGGGATAATACATCACGTCCGTCGAGCTTCCCGTGTCAATCAAGATCCTCCTTACTAGGATTTTTCCGAACCGAAGGCTTACGACCAGGGCGTCGCTGTGAAGGAACTGGACCCTTTCTAAGTCTTTCTCTGTAAATGTGATCTGCCATTTTCTGGTCGGCTCTGCCCTTAGTCATTTTGATGACGTGTCTATATTCATCACATACTTGCCGGACTGGCGTTGCCGGATCTTCTTGTTTATTCTGCACTCTGTTGCTTCATCCATTGCTTCGTGGATGACATTTATGACTCGGACGACACCGTCCTCATTACGGGCCGGTGGGGATGGTAATCTGGCAGTAGTCGTTTCTTCGTCAATGTATTCCCTGAGCCTTCCCGCTTGTACCTGTTTCTCCAGGAATGACATGAACGCTCTGCATCTGGTGGTGAGGTGCCCCCTATCCTGGTGATAGGAGCACCTCATGGAGGCATTTTTACCCTATGGCTGCCCCATGATTTTGGAGGGCAACCTGAAGAAGTCTTCTTTTTCTATCTTTCGAAGGAGCTCGTAGATAGGTATCTTTAATACCGTCTCATTTGCTTGGAATTCCTCTGGCCGTGGCACTCTTTTCTCCTTGGATTTTATCTCATTCACTTGCCTCGGAGCACTTGGTCTGGATCCAGGCCTAGGACCAAGAGTTGGCTCGGACTTAAGCCTCTCTAACCGGGCCTCCTCCAGCCGGCAATGTTTCTCAATCCTGGACATTAGGTCATCCATGTCCACCGGGCTGCAAAGCGTAAGGTCTTCAAAGAGTCTGCTCTGGGGATCCAGCCCCATTTTGAAGGAGAGTAGTGTAGTTCCCGAAGCACATCCTTCTATCTCGTTGTACATTTACCAGTACCGGGCTGCATACTTTCGGAGAGATTCTCCTTTGCCAATTCGAAGTGCGAGCAGAGCGCCCACCTCCTTTTTCTGCTTTGTACTTGTAACAAACCGGGCTAGGAAGGCCTGAGACAATTCCCGGAATGAGCTGACGCATTGCTCCGAGAGCTTGTCGAACCAGATGAGCCCGAGGTCCCCCAGGCTGGAGGGAAAGACTTTGCAGAGAAGTTCATCCTCTATGATATGCAGGGACATCATTTGGCGAAAGTGCACTATATGTACATACGCGTCGGATGTAGGTTTATATTTCTTGAATTTGGGAGCAGAAAAGCCCCGTGGAGCCCGGTACGCGTCAATAGCCGGGCTAAACGGTGAATATATCAACTATGCATGGACTTGATCTGCCCGGCTAACCGTGGCTCGGTCATTTCCACGTTTGGCGTCCAGTTTGTCCTAGAGTTCTCCGGACTGGACACCCTTGTCCCTTGCATGGGGCCTGGAATAGACCGCAGCGTGTCGTTTGGCAGTTTGGTCATCACCCTTTCCTTTGTGTTTCTTTTCTGCCTTTCAAGCTAGCTCTCATGGGTCGCCATCCCACTGCTTGCCCAATTTGGCTCCCAACTTTCTGTGGAACATTCCATTGGTCCAGAACTTCCACCGCGGCGTAATAATGCTGAAGTCCGGGGAGTTTTGTCATGGTCTGGATCAACCAGAGATTTCCCCTTCCTTCTCCTGTCACGCCGGAGTGATCGGGGTGGGTTTCTGGCCTGCGTTCCTCCGGGTGATGCCTTCTCTGATTCCTCCTCCTGTCAGGGAAACGGGACCTCCTCCTGCCCCAGTCTTCCCCCGACCATCCCGGCCTGCGAGATTCCTTAGCTCGGAGCTCCTCTTTTAGGCGGAGCACATCTTCCTGAATGCGCAAGGATAATTTCGTCCTTCTTGTTGATCTGGTTTTCCAGGGTTTGAATATAGGACCTGGAGCCCTGATCCTTCTAGGGCCTGGTCGGTGCCATGCCATTGACCCGATTATTCTCTATTATCGCAGCAGGGGTCCCATCGATCGATAGAAGGACAAAGTCCTCTGGGGTGTGGTTGTTCTGCCCGTTTTGTCCAGAAACAGTAGGCGGAGCCATTGGTAGGTACTGCTCAATGTGGTGGATCGAAAATGTGGTAAGTTCTATTCGTCCCCAGTGGAGTCGCCAATTGTGGGTTCTTGGACCTGTGACCCAATCTGCTTACCAAAGATCCGGTCCTGAGTAATCACCGGATGACCCCTGCAATCATAGAAAATGTTAGAACTGCCCAGCGCCGGTTTGCCGAAAAGGCTCTCCGATGCCTAAGTCATATGAGTTTTTGAAAGAGTAATTTGACAGCACAACAACTCTGTGAAAACCAGAATCATCCACCCCTTACCCAGTCCCGCAATGCTCATATTTATAGGCTGCCCACAGTGCGTCTAATCTAGCACAAATCATGGTAACCATCCCGGATATCTTGCCGCAATATCTGGGATTTACCCAGTTCCGCCTCAGTGCACTGTTGGGCCGGGGTAAACCCCCTGTTATGTCCTGACCAAATGGCCTAGTGCACGGTTAACCTGTCAGTTATCCCTAACACTTCTTCCCGTAGAATGTTGGGTCAATAGCCCACCGGTCGGTCTGTCCAACCTATCCAGCCCCAAATGGGCCTGCCCCCAACGGGCCAGCTCCTATATCCGGCCCATTGGCCATATTTGGTTCAGTTACCACAATTATTTCAAAGAAAAATTTTTATTCTGCTATTTATTGGTATTGTGGAGTATGAGATGTTACAATTGGTATCAGAGCTTAGGATCTTGGTCCGAGTTAGGGAACCATGTCACTTAGTGAAAGTTGTACTTGAGGTGTGTGATTGAGGTAAAGTGTTTGGATTGTGGTGTTAGTGTTTTGGGACTATTATGTGTGTCTTTGACACCCATGGGACTTGCCTTGAAATCCTATTAGAAGGATGCCTGATGAACATTCTCTTCCAATGGGAATTCTTGGAAAGTTAAGTGGAAAAGAATAATATAACAAAATGCTAAGGGTTGGAGTGGCTGGGGAGAATGGCTAAGTAGTGGACCATAGGATGTCGAGTCATGCATCGAGTCATTGTATTGAGGGAGATTAACGCGTGAGTTTTTGGCATCTAACACTTGTTTCTACCATGCTGTTATTGTTTTTAAATTTCAGGGATCAATGGAATTGAACAATCAAATGCCTGAGGAAGAAGCTAGTGTCAATGGGGGAAACCCTAGTGGTGGAGGAGGTGTTCTATCTGTAATAGGAGAGGAGGCCTGGATAATGGCGGCCATAGCACAATTAGCTGAAAATCATAACTTATTTTTCCAGTGGCAGAACAATCAGAATATGGATAGAGGTATGGTACTGGACTTCTAGAGAGGTTCAAGTTCTTTGTAGTACAATGTTTGAAGAGTCAAATGGACCCTATAGTAGCCGAAGAGTGGTTAAAGGAGGTTGAGTTGGTGTTAGATACAATGGGAGTTGTGGGTGATCAAAGAGTGGTGTTAGCCACTTTTCTATTTCGAGGTGAGGCTAATAACTGGTGGGAGTCTTTTAAGAGGCTTGAAGGGGCACCTACAATTGGTATTGATCCGAATGTCCCTAATGTTATTTCTTGGGATAGGTTCGTCAGGGGGTTTATCGAACAGTATTATCCAGAAAGTTTCCGATATGAACAAATTGCAGCTTTTACAAATTTGAGGCAAGGGGAAATGTCAGTAGTAGAGTATGAGGCAAAGTTTGCCCAATTGTCTAGATATGCACCACAGATAATTAGCACAGAGGGTTTGAGGTGGAACAAGTTTCGGATGGGGTTATCACCGACTATGTACACGAAACTTCTACATTTTTAGGAGGCAAAATTTGCGGACTTAGTTGATATGGCTAAGAGGACTTGAGTGGATATGCAAAATACTCGGTCGAGGGAAGAGAATAGAAAGAGGTTTAGAAATGATAATGAGAAGTCGGGAGGAAGTGGTTTTAGGAGTGGTAACTCCAAATCAAGATTTAGTAAGAGTCATAGTGTGAGTGGCAAGGGTAGCCAAGGTAGTGGATGGAGAGGTAAACAAGAAAATAGTGTGAATCACCCAGCGGGATCTGAGGGTAAAGATTTTGTGCGGAAGGGCTACAAATGCAATTCACCGGGTCATATAGTAAGAGATTGTAGTGAGGGTGGAAATAATGTGAAGTGTTCTGGTGTTATGCATTCTTTTATATCTACTATTTTTGGCACACATATGGATAGAAAATTGTCACCGTTAGGCCACACTTTGTTTGTGTCGACACCAATGGGAAATATGGTTGAACTTGAGTCTTTCTATCAAGGTGGTGAAATTTGGGTGAGTGGTGAGCCTCTATTGTCAGATTTGATTCCGTTAGACATGTCAGATTTGGATGTGATTTTGGGGATAGATTTCTTAGCCACTCACTTTGCCGTTATTGATTATGAGCAGGAGGTTACTCAGAGGAGGAGAAGGGACGTCCTGCCAGCTTGGACCTATGAGCTGTGCCGACATGATAGAATCCCATGCACTCCATTCTCTCCAGGAATTGAAGCTGCAAGGCCCCCGACAGGTTTCTCATCCCCCAAGTTCAACAAGTATGATCCCAAAATGGATTCATACACCCACATCGTGCACTTTAGGAAGATGATGTCCCTCTACTCAGGGGAGGATGCCTTGATGTGCAAGTTGTTTCCATCCAGCCTAGGTGAGGCTGGGTTACTATGGTTTGATCAACTGCCGGCAGGGTCCATCTCTTTATGGAGAGACCTCTCAACGGCCTTCCTAGCTCGGTTCATCACCACCAGGGTGAAGAAAGAAGTTGATTCCCTCCTCGGCCTTCGGCGAGCAAGGTCAGAATCTCTGCGCTAATACGCAGCCTGGTATTGGGACCTCTACAACGAAATTGAAGAATGCGATAAAAAAATCACAGTGACATCATTCAAACTCGGTTTGGATCACTCCAGCCGAGAGTTCGAAGATCTGATGCTTTTCCCTTCGGCCACCATGAATGAGCTCATGGCCAGGATTGAGCTCCAGGCCAAACTCGAGGAAGTTAAGGAGGAGAGGAGCAAGGACGAGCAGCGCTCCGATCACAGTTCTAACAACAACAGTATGGTCAGAAATAAAAAAACCAACACTGTCCAGCCTGGCGAGCCCCAAACATACAAGCCAAACTAATTTGTGTCTCACATCATCGTCTTCAAGCAGCCGACGTTCATGCTCCTTCACAAAATCGAAAAGGAGCCGTAATTTAGATGGCCGAAGAAGTGACTAGGGGCTGCCAGAGGAGGAAATGACAAATTCAGGTGCGCTTATCATAAGGAGAAGGGTCACCTGACGACCAACTACCGAGCTTACAAGGATTTTCGTGAAGAGTTGGTCACTGCCGGCCACCTTCAGGAATACACTGACGAGGAGAAAACAGCCACTGTCGTACTGAAGGAGGATCCCAAGTCGGTCCTGTGAATTATCAACGTGATCTATAGGATGGTGGATCACCGACGAGAGCAGCAGCTTCGGTCAGAGCTTCAGCAGATAGAGGCAAAAGAAATCCTAGCCGTGCAACCCATACCGAAGAAGCCGAAGCCAGACTCCAGGTACTCTATTACTACTTTTCAGATAGGGATTCCGAGAGGGTTCAACACCCCCACGACGACGCCCTAGTCGTCACCCTACAAGTTGCCGACTGCCAGATCCGAAGGGTCCTCATCGACCTCGACAGCTCGGCAGATGTCATGTACTACTCCCTGTTCAAGAAAATGGGGTACAAGATAGAAGACTTACTACTAACCGACGTGTCGCTGGTAAGATTCAATGCGGCTTCTATGTGGTCGCTCGATAAAATCCCCATCCCAGTGACCATCGGTTCGGTCACATATTTACGTGATAGAAGGGGAGAGACATAACCCCTTAGTTACTTGTTCTTTACTTGTACCTCGTTGTTTAGTTGGGAAACAAGGGGTTGCGGTCTAAGTTTATATTATGTATGAAAGATTTTTAATGTGGAAATTGTGAGAGAAATTGGTATTATTGCAGGACATTGCATATTTCCTATTTTGGAACATTGTTGTTTTAAAAGTTAAATCATGCTCTTATTTTCCTTTCATCTAGAACTTGCGATGCATATGTTCACACTTTGTTTCCTTGTTTTTGTCTTGGAAATAAGTATCCAGTGTTAACGGTTCACTACGAGAATAGAGAGGAGTTTTGCGAGAAAAAAGATTTTGGGATAGTGGTGTGCTGGTTGGTAGTAACCAGTTCGAGCAAATTTACAATATTCCCTTTTCAGTTGTTAATTATTTTGGAAATTGTTCCTTTGTAAAATCTTTGTATCATGTCAGTACTTTTGGAGTTGTTGCAATATTTTGAAGTACGCTATTCTTGTGTTGAGATATTGATAGTTAATATGATAGTTTTCTTATCATATACAAAGACTATTTGAGATAATTATTTCAAAAAATATTTTTATTCCGTTATTTTTTGAAAGGAATAATTATATTGAATCAAACAAGCATACCTTGAAGAATATACTTGAGCAGCTCAGCCACAGATTATTCCGTTATTTATTGATATTATGAAGTATGAGATGTTACATAAACTCAAATCAAACCCATTTTAATCGGTTTGCTTTGGTTTTTTTCTAGTTCTAATAGATTATTTATTTTGGACATAATTAAGATGGCAAATTTCATTTTTACATGTCTGATTCACAATGTCCCAGAGAACATTGTAATTGGGCATTATTAAATTCCACATTTTAGTACAATGCCATGATTATAGATTTTATAATTCAGTACCATTTTTTAATCAAAATTGAAACCGAACAAAAAATTGATTTTTCAAAATTGAAAATACCAAACCCAACAAATTTGTTGGAAAAAAAACAAACCGAACAAATTATTTTTAATCTGACTTTTGAACCGGTTATTTTTT
>NMUG010002822.1:0-15492 GCA_002855965.1 Monotropa hypopitys
TTCTTACCTAAATATTTCATTGCATCCTTAATTATATTTTATTTTTATAAATTATTTATCTTATTTTTCTAAATTATTTGTTTTATTTTATTTGATCAATTATTTTTTGACTGTACTTCATTCTTTAGCCAAAATTTAATAAGAATAAAATTATAATACAAGCCAACCTCAACCACCCCAACAGTGCGAGGACTTTTGTTTCTTGTCAACTAGGTAGCCAACATCGGAGCTGGAGGTTCATCCACTACCTGCTCATCAAATGTTGGTCGAGATGATAGGTCTTTCATATCACGTACAAACCGATGCATATCCTCTTCACCTTCGTCAGCACTAGTTTTTAAAGAGCTTTCTGTCATTGCCTGAACTTCTAAGGTGTGGGCGTAAGAGGGGATGTAGTCAAGGAGAAATGGGGCCGAGCATTTCTCAAGATCAACAAATAGAGCCTCATGGATTCGGTCAAGCTCAGAATGCTGATTAAGTGCCGACGCTTTGTAGGAAGCTACAAAGCTAGAAAAGATACCATCAATGAAACAATAAGCAAACAATACCAACAAGAAGGCTAATGGGCTTACGCAGTTGGCTCGAAGAATCTTACACTTACCATTTACACTTACCATCTTACACTTACGCAGTTGCCGAACCAAAGTGTAGAGTTACCATTATACAAGAAACATTGAAGGGAAAAACTTCATCAGTTCCTCTTACACTTACCATCTCCCTTCGGCTAGGGATAAAAACCACATGCCTACCTAGCATAGGGCAGGGGTCAAAGGGATATGTCATTGGAAGCACGGTGGTGAGGCTAGTACACCATCGTAAAACCACCGGGAAAGGAGGCTATCTCCACCCAAAAAATAGCCACAAAAGGCTTAGATTTTTCATAAAACAAACAAAAGCAACCAAGGATTGAAGGCACTTATACCTGAAGAACTTGCGAGAAGGAAGAAGATCAAAACAGCGAGAAGGAAGAAGATCAAAAAAGCAGGGGAATCAAGCAATCAGATATTTGTTGGAATATTAGCATTGAATGATGCATATTTATAGGGGAGGCATAGAGAATAGAGGAAAACCCAAAAGTTCGAATGCCGACAGGGCCACGTGACCCAACCAATCCCAGGATGCCATATGGCCATGGTATTAATTTGGACTTTGTGGAGGTGCTACCAAATCTGGACCAACGTGTGCCAAATGTGGTATCTACCACAATATCGACCAATGGCGTGGTGACATGTGACCGCATTTTACATTTGCTAGTTACTTCCACGAGATGTGTGTCGACGCGTACAAACCGTCAAATCAACTGACATATTGACCAACCATATAAGGACACATTGTCCTTCATTTAAATATTTTGACAACTTTATTAGGATTTGGACCGATGCATGCCAAGTGTTAGCTCAGCCACAGTACTAACCAACGGTGTATTGACATATGTCAATCCGTTTATTATTTGCATAAGAGCTATCTTGGGAAGTGGACCGACACCTTTCCAACTAACCCAACCTATCAAAGAAACTTCTAGTATTCTGGAAAGCGCCTCGTCGACATCAATCCATGTCGGCCAATTTTTATTTTCTCCCTAACTTCATATGACGGAGATCAAATCTGATTGTCAAGCAAAAGCAGAGTAGAGAACCGAGTCAGTATTGTACAAAGGTTTTTATTGGCATCAATTCTCACCGGCCAATTCGAGTTAACATTGCTATGGCAGACACCGAAGCAAGGTTGAGGAGCTATTGTAAGTGCCAAAGCAAATCCCAATTGCCCGTCGAGCTTACATTAGGTGCCACATCGACATAGGCAGCAAAAGGAGAACATAGAGCAAGGAACTGTCTAGGGGTCAGATCGAAGACTGAGTTCTACAATGTTTCCTTCGGTCATAGGATCCTAGACCTCCGGCACCAATTCCTTGCGAACATGTCAAGATCACCGTCTGGCATGATGCTTCGGTAATGCTTTGGTAAGAGCACTACATCAGCCCGATAGGTGTGTCCCAGATTGCAGAAGGATCCTTCTCGTGGACAGTATCCTGGATTTCCCACGCATGTAGGCGGTGCGTGTCGACTGCCATGTCACACCTCATTCCACCTATAATAAATATAATGTTTAACGGACACGACAAAATGAAATAATAGAAAATGCAACCAAATAAATAAGTGAGAACAACTTGTTATCGTTAATCCAAAAATTCTACTAACATATACAGATAGATTACAACTCACAAATAAAAAATGTCACACATTTATAGATTATTATCCAAAAATAGAAACAAAAACAGAAATAGACAGACAGACACATGCACCTTCACCCTCTATAGCTGTCCCACGTTCTACTATATTTTAAATTCATATTTTAGGTTCAATTTTCTAAATGGAAAATCAACGACATTAATTCAACATCACACAGTGACCACCGGATTACACCAAATGCAAGCATGTCTACTTTCCAAAAAAGACTTATAGTCTATCACATCCATAAAAGGACAACACGCTCCCTAAGCCATATTTAACACAGCTTGCCCCACTTTCCACAATAGTACTCCACTTTCTATAATGATACCTTAACACAAGCTTGCCCCAACAGATATAGATTCACATTTTATAAACATCCAGACGTGTATAAGTACTCTAGAAACACATAAAGTAATTAACAGAAACAACGTGAACATCCCATCATATTCCTATGTCCAACATAAGTGAATAGAGTCACATAGAATAGTTAACAGAACTATAAATTTAAATATAACTATCACACCATCCTTTACCCTTAAAAGAGTTTCTTGGAATCAGACTTGGTTGGATATAGATACTTTGATTCCCCTAAAAAACAAACTCAAGTCATTATTCAATGATTATTAAATAATTCAAATAATAAATGACTTTCACAAATAATAAACCAATTGTTTATTAATTGATTTCAAATTAAATACATACTCAATTAGGGTTTCTTAAGTTCCACTATATCCCCCACTTCTGATTTGAGGCTCGGAAACCTCCCATGTGGTTATATGAATCCTTCACATTTTTCAGCAACCCCAGATACCGGTATCTATGTGTTCTCATGATACTGGTATCCTAGCATTAGGACCAAAAATCGGTATCCAGAAAACTTGAAGCGGTATCCCAAACACTGTCCCAGATATCAGTATCTCGGATTTCTCAGATATCGGTATTCGAGAAATCTCAGAAACTAGTATATTCACTGTGGTATCCAGGTCGCAGTGTCCTGGGGCATGTCCAGATATTGTTATCATGGCATTCCATGATACCGATATCCAGTATCACTATTGCTAAGAAGAAAAATACAAAGACTATTGTGGTTCGAACTTTTATAATCCAAACTCCATTTTCCCCTACAGAACTCAATACAACTTATAAAAATTTGTTACAGAATTACTAACAACCATCACAAATATGATTTCATGTTGAATTCTATCAAAAACCTGATTTTATACTAACAATTCTTCCAAAATTCACAAAAATCTAAGAATATGAGTTTAAT
Source organism: Monotropa hypopitys (assembly GCA_002855965.1). NCBI lineage: Eukaryota > Viridiplantae > Streptophyta > Magnoliopsida > Ericales > Ericaceae > Monotropa > Monotropa hypopitys. Next base: position 3,502 of record NMUG010002822.1, read on the forward strand.
ACATGAACTCTTCCAAAACTCCTATAACATCTTACAACTAGGCAAGAGTTTAAACAAGATCTTTATACCTTTCTTGGATGCAAATTCAATCTCTCAAGTTTTGATTGAATTCCCACAATTCTTCCAAGTTCTCCTCCCTCACTCACTCTTGTTTCTAACTTAGTTTTTGCCTTACGTGAATACTATGAGTGCTGATAGATTTCTTTGGTTTAGAACATATGAGACAAATCCTACCTCCAATCCAAATGATTCAATGCAACACACCTATTTTTTTCAAATTACTTCCCTTTTCTCTACTTTAGTGTTTACTCACATACTTTTAATTCATATACCCAACATAAATTTTTATATTACTTCAAACCAAAAATCTTTATTTCTTGTTTTTTTAACTCCAAATTTTATTTAATAAATAAATCACATTTAAATTATTTTCCAGGCTCGATTATCACTTGAATCCACCCATATAGCTTGCCCCATGTTACTGCTAATTTTAATTCACATTTTAAGTTCTCTTTTCTATATAGTAAATCAATAACCTTATTCACATCACATAGGACTACTGGATTCCACCAATGCAAGCACGTCTACTTGTACACGGACATCTATGTTCATGTCCAAACATGTCCTTAAATGCCTCTAGCACGGGGCCCTATTTAGACCTTGTTTCCCCGCTTTCTTCATGATTCCCCACTTACCTTATGTTTCCCCACTTACGCTATATTTCAAGCAATGCTTCACATAACAATAGAAATATATATCTCCCCTCTTAAACATGCAACTAACATCCCTCATTTCACATATAGCTCAATAAGTAATTCAAATACAAGGTGATATACCAATGAGTGTTACAATAAGTAATCACATTTAATTTAACAAAGAAAACTATACAATGTTTAAATTAACTATCACACTCACCGAAGGCCTTTATAGGGTTTACTTTTGATCCAGTTTCAGAGGATAAATATACTTTGATGCCTCTCCTGAAACATAATCCAAAGTTATTATCAAATGATTTAACCATAATTCAAAGAATGTAGAACATTCAGAAATAAATAAACTATTTACTTCTTTAACCATTTCTCAATCAATTCTACTCTCAAATGAGTTTTTCCAAGGTCCAACATATCCTCGACCTCGGGTTTGAGGCTCGGGAACCCCCAAGGAATCTCCTCGACAAAAATAGAAAATTTACCCAAGATTGCCCTTAAGAGACCAATACCCGTAGGGTCGGGAGACTGGTAGCCGACCAATAAGCAATCCCACTGTTTAAATAGGAGGAAAATTTTGCTTCCAGGCAGCAGACCACCCCTCACTCCAACTCGATTTTCTCTCAAACCATCAGACTAATTGACCTAATGTTTTGTATATAAGTTCTTAAGACACATACCAATACAACCCCAAACTTGGTTTTAGAAACTACCACTTTTCATATGAGTTTTTCCCTTCCAAACACAAAATCATGATTTTTTGACCCCTTGGCACTTAAACTCAACCACAACCCAAAATACTTCATCAAATCTCTTTATTTTTTTATATAAGATCCTTACACCATATAATACTTATCCCCAAATATAATCTTCCAAAAATTCTTGATTAAGATCATGTTTCATATACTTTTATTCAATGGAAACTTGACAGAAAAACAGAGCATAGATATTTCTACCTAAAACTCACCCTAGAACTCATGAATTACAGGGATTAGAAACCTACCTTGATCTTAGATGTGATGTGAATGAATTCCCCAAAAGTTCTCTTCAGATTTCTTCCAAAGTCTTTCTATCTCTCTTGATTTTTAACCCTCTAAAATGAGACTTACGAGAACAATGCAAAAATAGGACAAATATTTATCACTACAAAACTTCAAATACCTCCTCCTTAAGGAATTTAATCCCATTAAGCAATCCATAAAAAGGTAGGCTACAACTCCCCAAGCTTTTATCCAATATAGACAAATCAAACTATGCTCCTAAGTTTTTATTAAATCCAAACCTTTATTTTAGTTCATATTACACCTCAAATACAATTTTCCATTAAGTTACTTAATCCCCAACTCATAATATTTTTATCTCGTCTCCTATTATTTATTATTACTTTTTTATTACTGAATTCCAAATTTTTATTATTTTTGGGAACGAATATCACATGCCATGTCAGCCTTCACTCCCTCCGAGGTGGTCAGATAGTGGACTGTCTCCAACGTGCCAACCACTCTAGTCAAGTGTACTGTCCTAGAAAGTCCAACCCTGACATCACGTGCGCCAAAGTGCGTACTGACCACACACCGATGCATTATATATATTAGTCATGGATCAAGGGAGAGGTACACACATGACTCATGGGCCATTACTCTGTCCATTTACTTTCTCTATTTAGAATTACCACCAAACTTTACCATCAGAGGGTCCACAGGCGACATTGCCGTTAGCCTAGTGTTTTCTCTATGTGCATCTAGGTTTGGAGTTCATACATTGAAAGGTCAAGTTCTTGACCAAAGGAAGGCAAACCTTCACTTTACTATCTTTTACCAAAGCATTTCTTTTAACTTTTATAAAACCTTTCTTTATTTAATCCATTTCATTCTTTAATCATATTGAAAATCCATTTTCTATCTCTTCAAACTCGATCATAGCTCAAATTAATATCACTGCTTTAATATTTCTCAAATCTTGGAGTCGAATCATGATTATAATAGTGTTGGGGGCTGAACTAATCAGAGGCCGGAGCCACGACCTCCTCCAGGAGGACTACCACACAGGCCAGCTATCAGGGGGCCGAGGAAAGCAAAGTCGACATGAGGACCGCCCTGGGGCTCTCTCCGTCCAGGAGACTCTCAGCTCAGAAGGGGTGCCTAGCCGAAGCTACTGCAACCGAGGTCATGCGACCGAACAAAGGTAAGGGCCGGTGACGAGAGCTTCCTCGGGGTCACTTCTGTGTAGAAGGTTCATTGCCCAGGGACGACCCTGTCAATAGCCAGTTGCGCCAAAGCATGTCCCTTCGGCCAGATAAGACATGTCCCTTGCACTGAAGCATGTCCCTTGCGCCGAAGCATGTACCCTCGAAGACAGCATCCTGGGTTTTGCGCACACACCTGACACAAGAATCAGCTTTTTTGTGATTCCCGCTGCATATCAGACATGCTTTATCAGCTTTTCTGCCGCCCAATGCTATCAGGCGCCGCCGCCTGACATTATCGGGGCCGACCGATCGGCCACACGCTCAGACGCACAGGGGAAACAGGCACCCTGTCCCGTGACATAGTATAAGAAGCACAGTCGCGCCGAAGCGCATGTCTCTAACTCTCCGATGGTTTTATAAATAGATAGGAGCATTCAATGCAGAGGTAGATCTTCTCACTCTAGCACAAGGTCTACCATTTTACTTTATCTCTCTAGAAATCCCTTACTGACTTAGCCATCGGAGGGTCCACTGGCGACAGCCGCCTGTAGCCTAACATTTCATTCTTTTGCAACCAAGCTCAGCCTCATCTCCACCGCTAGTAACTGGGAACCAACACAAGAAAGGCTTACCCCCCAACAATTGGCGACTCCGCTGGGGACACCTTTCTCAAACACTCAAATCTCCGTTATAGCTTGAAGATGACTTCCAAAGATAGAAACTCCAAGAATAACCAGTCTGATGGCCGAAGGAATAAGAGAAAGGAAGTTGCTAGGGTAGGGGACTCTGTTCTCCGAACCCCTGAACGCATTTGCGCCGACGACACCATCTACCGCACCAGTGAATGCCCTGACCCTCCTACCAAGCTTACCACTAGGCAGTACATCCGTCATCTGGAAGGTGATCTAGGCCGAAGGGATCACAAGTTTGATGCCCTCATCCGATGAAATGACCTACCTGAGGAAGGTCACCGAGAATAGGAAGGAGGCACCTGCACCGAGCCGTGCCGAGGAAAATGGACGAGAATATCAGGAGCCTTCCCAGAGTAGGAACAGGTCTGAGCAAACTAGGCCCTCTACTTTAAACAGACTAGGGGGAAGGGTAGAAGAAGTCCCTTCTCGGCTGAGGGCTAACAAGGACCATCGTATCAGGCACTGAGTCTCGCCTCCCTGGTATAGGGATGAACATTCGACCGCTAGTCGTCGGCCACCTGTCTTTGACCATCTAGGTCCACACGCAGTTCCAGCAGCCCATAGACCTTGCCCGGCTCGGGAACTGTCACCCCTCTGGGACCAAAGGCACAGTGGTCATGGAGAGAGCCAGGCACCCCATTCTGAGTAGGAGGTCACCCAGAGGAGAAGAAGGGAGGTCCTGCCAGCTCGGACCTATGAGCCGTGCTGACAAGATAGAGCCCCCTACACTCTATTTTCTCCAGAAATTGAGGCAGCAAGACCTCCAGCAAGCTTCTCAGCCCCAAGTTCAACAAGTATGATCCCAAAATGGATTCGTACACCCACATAGTGCACTTCAGGCAGATGATGTCCCTATATTCGGGGGAGGATGCCTTGATGTGCAAGCTGTTTCCATCCAGCCTAGGTGAGGTTGGGTTGCTCTGGTTTGAACAACTGCTGACAGGGTCCATCTCTTCATGGAGAGACCTATCAACGGCCTTTCTGGCTCAGTTCATCACTATCACCAAGGTGAATAAAGAGGTTGATTCCCTCCTCGGCCTTCGGCGAGCGAGGTCAGAATCTCTACGCCAATACATAGCCCGGTATTGGGACATCTACAACGAGATTAAAGAATGCAATCAAAAAATCACGGTGACATCATTCAAACTCGGCCTGGACCACTCTAGCTGAGAGTTCGAAGATTTGATGCTATTCCCTCCGGCTACCATGAATGAGCTCATGGCCAGGATTGATCTCCACACAAAACTCGAGGAGGCTAAAGAGGAGAGGATCAAGGCCGACCAATGCTCCAGCCATGGATCTAACAAAAATAGTGTGGTCAGAAGGAAGGAGACCAACACTATTCAGCCAGGCGAGCCTCGGACGTACAAGCTGTACGAATTTGTGGCCCACACCATTGTCTTCAAGCAACTAACTTTTATGCTTATTCGCAAAATCGAAAAGGTGTCGTACTTCAGATGACCGGAGAAGCATTTGGGAGCTCAGAGAGGCGGCAACGACAAGTTCAGGTGATCCTATCACAGGGAGAAGGGTCATCTGACAACCAATTGCCGAGCCTACAAGGGCTTTCTGGAGGAGTTAGTCGTTGCTGGTCATCTTGGGGAGTTTATTGACATGGAGAAGATAGACGCTGCTATACCGAAGGAGGACCCCAAGCCGGCCCTATGCATTATCAACGTGATCCATGGGATGGTGGATCACTGACGAGAGAAGTAGCTTTGGTCAGAGCTCCAACAGATTTAGGCAAAGGAGATCCTTGCCGTCCAGCCCATGCCAAAGAAGCCGAAGCCGGACTCCAGATATTCCATAACCTTCTCAGATAAAGATTCAGAAAGAGTTCAACACCCTCATGATGATGCGCTAGTCGTCACCCTACAAGTTGCCGACTACCAGGTCTGAAGGGTTCTCATTGACCTCGGTAGTTCGGCAGATGTCATATGCTATTCCCTATTCAAGAAAATGGGATACAAAACAGAAAACCTTCTACCGACCGACGTGCCACTGGTAGGATTCAACGCGGCTTCTGTATGGCCGCTCGGTAAAATCCTCATCCCAGTGACCATCGGCACAGTCACCACCGAGGTGGAATTTGTGGTGGTCGACGTCCCATCACCCTACAACGCTATCCTGGGTCGAACCTAGGTCCATAGCATAAAGGGAGTCACTTCCACATACCACCAGGTTATCAAATTTATTGGCAGAAGAGGTGTGGAGGAGCTTAGGGGAGACCAAACCTCGGCAAAGCAGTGCTACATTGCTACTGTCAAAGGGAAGGTTATCTCTGAGCAAGTCTACAGGGTAGAGGTTCCAATTCAACCAGTGCTGGAGGATGTTGGTTCAAGTGCCTCGGCCAAATCCATTAAAGACCTTAACACCGTCCCTCTGAGCATCGATGATCCGGAGCACTTCTTTCTTATCGGTTCTCAAATGACCAAAGTAGACAAGGAGTCCATGATTAGCTTCCTGAAGCATAATGTTGAAGTGTTCGCTTGGACACCATACGAGATGTCATACATGGATCCCGAGTTTATCAGTCATCACCTCAACGTCCGGCTTGAGTGCCAGCCCATTGTTCAGAAGGCTCGGCGGTCGGCAGCTACTCATGCCGATGCCATCATAGAGGAAGTTGATCGTCTGACCGAGGCGCAGGTGATCCAAGACGTACACCATCCCACCTGGTTGGCCAACATGGTGGTAGTCAAAAAGAAGACCAGCAAGTGGAGGGTTTATGTTGATTACACTAACCGCAATAAAACTTACCCCAAAAACAACTTTCCAGTTCTCAGGATTGATCAACTGGTCGATTCAACGGTCAGACATACCAGAATGAGCTTCATAGATGCCTACTGAGGATATCACCAAATCGCGATGTTTGGTCCGGACTAGGAGAAGATGACATTCATCACTCCTCGGGGTTTATTCTGTTACCGAGTCATAACCTTCGGCCTCAAGAACACCAGAGCAACCTACTAGAGAATGATTACCCAAATGTTCAACTCTTAGCTCGGCGACACCATGGAAGCCTATATTGATGATATGGTCGTTAAAATCAAGGCCGAAGAGAGTCACTTGGTAGATCTGCAGAAGGTATTTGATATTCTGAAGATGCACAAGCTTAGACTTAATGCCTCCAAATGTGCCTTCAGAGTCAGCTCGGGGAAATTCCTGGGCTATCTTGTCACGTGCCTAGGCATTGAGGCCGACCCTTCTCAGATCTCGGCCATCCAAAAAATAGAAGAGCCCAGGACATTAAAAGAAGTGCAGAAGCTTGCAGCAATGGCCACAGCCCTCAACCGGTTCATCAGCAGGTCTTCAGACAAATGCCGACTATTCTATGAGGTATTAAAGAAAAACAACCGAAGGTATTTTCTATGGACCGAGCAGTGCAGGGAGGCCCTCGGCAATCTTAAAGAATACCTCTCTTCGGTTCCTCTTCTTGCCAAACCAATGCAGGGGAAGAGTTGTACCTATATCTCATCGTCACACCACAACTCAGCATTGGTTCGGCAAGAAGGGCCTGAGCAGCTACCAGTCTACTTCTCAAGCAAATCACTCATCAGCGCAGAAACAAGGTACCTTCCTCTTGAAAAATTTGCATATGCTCTGGTTATTGCTTCCTGGATACTGGCACTATACTTCCAGACGCATACTATTGTGGTCCTGACCGAGTTCCCTCTTCGGGCGTTGCTCAAACGTGCTGACCTATCCAGCTGAATTACTAAGTGGGCCGTCGAGCTGGCAAACTTCGATATCAAATTCCAGCCAAAGACAGTCATCAAAGGCCAAATATTGGCCGAATTCCTTACTGAATTCTCTCCTCGGTCAGAGGATCCTTAGGATAAAGAAATCATTGCTGACCAATTCCTGCCACAGTCACTACCAAATCAGGTCTTGTAGAGGATGTTTGTCGATGGCGCATCCAATTGCCAAGAGAATGGAGCCGGAGTTATCCTCATTTCCCCTGAGGGCATCACTCATCAACATTCCCTCTAGCTCAACTTGAACGCTTCTAACAATGAAGCGGAGTATGAAGCCCTATTGACCGGACTGAAGGCTGTCGAAGAACTGGAGATTCAAAACCTCACCATCTACAGCGACTCACAGCTCATAGTCAACCAGATCAACGGCGACTACAAGTGCCGAGACGAGCATATGGGAAGATATATACATAAAGTCAAGGAGAGGCTGGGGCTGTTCAAACAATTCCAAATCCAGTAGGTCGGTAAGGAACAAAATGCTCATGCCGACGCTCTAGCTGGAATAGCCTCAGCAGCAGAAGTTAAAGAGCAGAGGACAGTCAGTGTCCAAAGCCTAGATCAACCGAGTATAGAAGCACCGAAGCAGCCAGCCGTTTTCTTCATCAGCCAGGGTCCTAGCTGGATGGACACCATCATCTCATTTCTAAAGGATGGCTCACTACCAGAAGATAGGAGGGAGGCCCACCGAATCATCCACAAGTCGGCTCGGTTCTATCTAGGCCCTCAGGAGAAGCTCTACAGACGGTCTTTCTCAGGACCGTATCTCCTCTGTGTACATCCAACGTTGGTAGAAGGAGTACTGCAAGAACTCCACACCGGCAGCTGCGGGGCCCACACAAGGGGAAAATCTATTGCTCACCGGGCCATCTCGCAAGGGTATTGGTGACCGAAGATGATGGAAGATGGGGAGCAGATGGTAAAGAAATGTGATGCCTACCAGAGGTTCTCCCCGATCATCAGACAACCTTCCAAGGAGCTTACACCGTTGACCAGTCCATGGCCTTTTGCTCAGTGGGACTTGGACATCGTCGACAAGCTCCCCACGGCACCAAGAGGGTTCAAATTCTTGATCACAACAACGGACTACTTCTTTAAGTGAGTGGAGGCCGAGCCGTTGGTCACCATCGAAGACAAGGACATTAAAAGGTTTGCCTAGAAAAATATCGTTTCTCGCTTCAGCATCCTTCATATCCGACAACGACACTCAGTTTGTGGGGGACCTCTTTACCAATTTCTGTACCGAGTATAGAATCAAGTTCTATAACTCCACCCTCCACTACCCACAAGGCAATGGGCAGGCCGAGGCATCTAATAAAACGATCGGTAGCGGCATCAATAAAAGGCTCCAAGCAGCAAAATGGAGACGGGCCGAAGAGCTTCCTAGTGTCCTGTGGGCCTACCGAACAATGCCTCGATGCTCCACATGGAAGACCCCGTTCTCGTTAACCTTTGGCATGGAAGCAATCATCCCACTACAGACCGGACTTCCAACGATCAGAACTCAAACCTTTGATGAGGCCACCAACAACGCAGCAATTGAGAAGGATCTAGACCTGACCGAAAAAAGAAGAGATTCGGCTAAGATTAGATTAGCCTCTTACCAACAAGGAGTGGCCAGGAATGTTGCACGGACGGTCCGGCCTAGGGCCTTCAAGATTGACAATCTCGTTTTGAGGAAGGTCATGGGAAACAAGAAGAAAAGCTAAGATGGCAAACTCAGTCCAAATCGAGATGGGCCGTACAGAGTGGTCGTCTACACAGGGACCGGGGCTTACCGGCTTGAAGAGTTAGATGGTAGATCAATACCAAGGCTGTGGAATGCCGCTAACTTGAGATTGTACTACCACTAGCCAACATATAATCTAGCCTAGGGCCCTCGATCAATGAAATCATTTCTCTGAAAATCCGTGGTTAGTTTTCTCCATCTCTTTCTTCAGTGCCATACCACCGAAGCAACTTACAGTTGCCGTTCATCTATAAAATGTGTATGCAGCTCTTCCGTGCTATACCACCGAAGCAACTTACAGTTGTCGTTCATCTATAAAACGTGTGTGCAGCTCTTCGGTGCTATACCACCTAAGCAGCTTATAGTTGCCGTTTATCTATAAAATGTGTGTGCAGTTCTTCGGTGCTATACCACCAAAGCAGCTTACAATTGCCGTTCATCTATAAAACGTGCATGCCAATCTTCGGTGCTATACCACCGACGCAGCTTACAGTTGCCGTTCATCTATAAAATGTACGTGCAGCTCTTCGATGGCTTCGCCGAAGAACCTTCAAAATTAGCATTTATCTAAAAATGTACAAGCATTGCTCCTGGAAGAAGTCGAAGCAACACACAGCTTGCAAGCATTCAAAGTATACTACCGAGCCAAGGTCAAAGCCTTGACTACTCAAACCCTTTCCCTCGGCTGGGGGAAGTAGGGGCATATGACACAAGAAAGCGGTCAGACATGCAAGCAAAGTAAAATATAAATGCGAAAGTTCATTGATTGCGAAAAAGGACCGCCCACATGTCGGTCCGGTCCAAACAAAAAACAAGCAAAAGAAAGGAAAACACTGAAAGAGATCAAATAGTCGGCTCAGCAAGGTTGGCAACAACAAAGCCAGTACCGACAGCCTCAGTCCCAGCGGCGAGATTAGCAACCTCAGTCTCAACGGCAGGAGGGTCTAGCGGAGCAGACCGAAGCCAAGCTCCACCCTTAGCCGACCTTATGAGGGGGATTTCCTCTATGACTGAAGCATGATTTTCAACCCCCATAGAGACCATAGCACAGACCCAGTCCTTCTGAAAGAACTTCTCCTCGGATCCTCCAGCTCGACCTTCATCTAGAGATTCTCAGCTTCGACCTCAGTGACCCGAGCATTTTTTGCATTCAGCTCAGCCACATTGATCTGAACCATTGTCTCCAAACCTTGGGCTTATGCCTCAGCTCATCCAAGGAGCTATCCACCTCGGCAATCTTCTTGCAGTCTTCCTCAATCTTCCTCTCTGCCTGACGGTGGGTAGCTTGTAGATCACCAATGCGCCGGTCAATGCCAGCACCGACAGCCATCATCTGCAAAGAATCAAGGGTTATTACAACTGTATCGAAGTGAATGACTAAATGTAAAAGTAGTCAAGAAATGCTTAACATATCACCATAATACATCATCTGTCGGAAGTAGGTACGGGAGCCTTTGGGGAACTGCTTCATCTCCCTCGATAGGGTAAAGGCCTGGAGCAGTGCCATCGCCATAGCCGGATGCTCCGACAGCATGTCGCCCTCCACGACCTCAACTCCCTCGTAAGAGAGCTTCGGTGCCCGTACCTGCACTGCCCTCTTAGAAGACCCCGCCGTCTCGATGGTCGCGGGATCAGGAACGGTCGCCTTCTCTGCGGTAGCTGCAGAGTGCTCGACAGAAGGCACGTCCTCAGATAGTCGAGGCTTCTTCTGTGCCCGAGCCTTTTCTAGCCCGACCAGGACCTTGTTTGATCTTTTCCGTCCCACTGGCACTTCCTTGGTGATAGCCACCAATGGGTCAACATGCGTGACCTCAGTTTCATCGCCCATGAACTCCTCCTCAATATCAATAACTCTCTCCGGCCCCATCTCTTCCTCAGTTGGGGGAGGCGAGGATGGTTCGGCAAGATGAGATCCGGAAGCTTCGGCAAGGGCTGGCCGAGGTCTCAAGGTGTAAGTATAAGATGGTGAATACCCAAGTAGTGAAGGAGCCGACCGACGAGCAACTGAGAGCTCGCAGATTGCCCTGACCTTGTCGGCGTTGGCTTTGTTTTTGTAATTGGAAAAATGACCGGAGCCTGCAAAAAAGAAGGCAAGATTAGAATACATCAACAGGAGAAGAAAGCGAGATTAATGGAGCAATGCATACTCAGGGTGCCCTTTGGGAAGGGAACAGTCAGATCATCCACCGGAGTGATAAAATTGTCGGAGACAATCATGACGTCTTCGGCGTATTTGTTTGAGTCCGGCAAGTCTGTGATTAGGCCAGACATTCCGGGCCTCCGGCCCAGGTAGTACTTCTGTGACTTCTTGTTGAAGCCGACAAAGTAGCAGCCGAAGACATTCTCAAAGCTCAGTTGGTCTGCTCGGTGGAGGGTCTGGTTCAGCTTCGCTACTCCTAGCAGGATGCGGAAAGTGTTCACCATCACTTGGGACGGTGTGATGCCGATCTCGCCGAAGAAGCGAGTCAGCCACGGGTGGAGTGGGAACCTAAATCCCCTCTCCACGATGGCAACAACAGGGATATGCACGTAGTCTTGTCTCGATTCTGTATCGCTGACGGGAGACAGCACGATATTGACGTCGGCAGGAATGTCCCATTCTTCCCTGAACTCCCAAAGATCGTTGGGAGAATCCAGCATATGCCTGAACTTCTCGGACCTTCTCTTTGGCGCCATGGTTAGATCTAAAAAGAACACAAACAGTAGGGCACCATTAGTCGGTCTGGTATCAACTCGTGCAGTTAAGCACAGGAAGACCATTGGCTTGGCCTTGAACCAATAGCCAATGCCAGTTCGGCTCAACCATGAATAGGTTGAGTGTTCATCTTCAACCTTGAAGCCCAAAAACTTGCAGAAAGCTTCCAGGCCACATCAATGGCGAGAAAGATGAACCCCTGCCAAGAAAGGTCGCAAAAACGAT
>NMUG010002823.1:0-15492 GCA_002855965.1 Monotropa hypopitys
TTATTGCCCGTTTACTGGTTTTGAGATCAATTCCTTGGAACTTTGGTCCCCTATAAGGTGTTGATCTCGGGACAACTATCCGAGTATTCTCTACTCAGGACCATTGCCCATTTACTGGTTTTGAGATCAATTCCTTGGAACTTTGGTTCCCTATAAGGTATTGATAAGGTATTGTGCTTCGTCTCACGGTTTACGTGCTATTCCCAAGCGTAGGAAATGAGTCAATGAAGCATAATAACTCGGTTAGTCCGAGGTCAATCTGCATGGGATTTTGGTTGGCTTTAAGCGGTGAAGTGTTCAAATTCTCGTGAGTTAGTTAACTAATTGATTTTTTTGTGATTGATTGATTTTCTTTGGTGGCTATAAGTGGCCAACTAGATTTTTGGTAGCAAAGTTAGAAACTACTTAGTGTTTAAACTAAATTCCAATGGGAAAAGAGAATGGATTAAGGGTTGGGATCTCCCTAAACTCACCGGATAAGTAAAACTCAATGCAAAACCCGATCCATACTTGAGACGCAAGTGGAAATCGAGGAAATAGTTCAAGCACAATATCAATTTCGCAATTCAACACTTAGATCATTCATTTCTTTAATAATTACATTAGAGTAATTTTAGGACATCGCTCCAATGAATCTACGTGCCGAATTTCAACAATCCGTCAACGTAGATTAAAGAAGTTAACACTACAATTCTCCATTCTAATATAGAAATTAGGATCTAAGGTTTAATTACTTGAATTAGCCCAATTGAGTCTAAATCCATCCGGAGAATTCATGGATTCCCCTTCCCTAATCCATTCTAATAGACTACTCACTCATGGTATAAAGGAAATCAAAATTAGGAATTAAGGCATTCATAATTTCTAAGCAATTGACTACAAAAAGGGAATCAATAGATGAAGAAAGACAAGATGATCAACTTTAATACTTCATAAAAACTCAGAAACTTACTGTAAGTAGATGAATTCAAGTAAAATGTCCAAGAACTTCAATGAACTCCATAACCTCCCCTAAGCTCTTCTCTATCTCCCAAAGTAGTAAGAAACCCAATTTAATTCTAATGGATAAGATATAATACTCAAAAATCATTCACAGTCTTATATAGGTCCCAAAACTTTGACCTAAATTGGACAAAATTGCCCCCACACGTCTAAAAATAAAATCTGCTAATTTCCGTTTTTACACAGGAGGGACCGGTCTCTTAGTTTTCCGGAGACCGGTACCCTGCTTGTTTCGCCAGACTTCACTATGTGGAGACCGGTCTCTCTATTTTTCGGAGACCGGTACCTTACTTCTTGGAAACTCTCTGCTGGTAGGGAGACCGGTCTCTCCCTTTTCAGGGGACCGGTCCCTTTTGCTCTGGTCTGCACTTTTGCATCTCTTTGACTCTTTTCTTCTCCTTCCCAAGGTATTTGACTCCCGGCACCTTTTGACACAACTTCATAACAATAGTTCCCGGCTTCCGGCACTTTCCTTAAGACCTTCCCTTCCTTGGTGCCGCATTTCCATGCATCAAAATTGTCATTTCTCCCCGTTTTCCCTATTAACACTAGAAAATACCACATGAACGCATATGGGGATAAACCAACAATAATGGCACGAAACAAGTAGTCAAGAACATAGATTAGCCTACGAAAGTGTAACATTCGTGGGATAATCACAACTCCCAACTAGAACCTTGTTCGTCCCGAACAATTAAGCATAAGGAAAAATAAGACAAGATCTCACTAAGTATATGCGCAAAAATAATTTGAACGAGCAATTCAAGTGTACCCATGCGACTCATCAAATCATGCACAAAAGTTCAAGCAATTCACAAAGTGTTCATGTCAACCTATTACCTTGATTCCAATTCTCACACACGGTAAAGAAATTTCACTCTTGCGCTCAAACCAAGAAGATCGTTATACCACCATGTTCATCTCACTCCAAGAATATATGTGGGAAATGAATTTTTGTCTAAGCATGTACTAACCACAGAAGTAAGTACAACCACAAAAAAAATCCACCTGTGCAAGTCAAAGATTATGCTCATCCTAAGTAGCACACAACACACAATTATGCAAACAAAAATGGCAAACCAATCACCAAGGGCTTAAGGCATGCAAAACGTCATAGGTTAGAAAAAAGAGAGAGTTCAAACCCCGGTGTAGCTATAGTAGCTAGGTGGAACAAAAGTTGCCACACCGAGGGATCGCATGTCAAAGTCCACAAACCATCCTAACCGTCAAGTCACAAGAGCATAAAAAGAGGTCTAATTATTACATTCCTCCTCACTACATCTCTCAAAACAAAGTAAGTCATGCTTCCTCCTCGTCATCACCTTCTTCTCCACTTTCCTCACTTTCTTCACTTTCCTCCTTGTCATCCTCCTTGTCAACCTCACTTTCTTCATCAATGAAAGTAACACCATCTTTTTCCTCTATCCTCCCAATGCACCATTTCATCCATCGCAACAGTCGGTTTTGTTTTCTATCTTGCCCTTCCAAGGTTTTCTGAATCTTTTTCTGCTCCTTTCTCACTCTCTTCTGTCCCCTCTTCAATTCTTTTTGGCTACTAAAAATAGTATCTTGCCTTGCAGAAATGATTTCAAATCACTGCTTTGTTCGTTCTCCCGCCTTCCTAGAGGTAGGACGCGAAGCTCCCACCTCCTCCGGGTCGGCCGGGTGAGACATAGATCGGCTTTTGTTCAACGATGCAAGTGTGATAGGGCCAGGAATGCCAGGTACAAATTTTTCGTTCGTCTTAGCTTTCCATCCTGCTGCAAGGCATAAAGAAGTAATCATAGCAGGGAAGGAGATATTACCATTCGCAGCTCCTTTCTCCCAGAAAGTCCTCAATTGACACCAAATGAAATAAGCCCAATCCACCACTTCAATTCTTGACCCAAAAGCATAAATAAGGTCACCATCTTCTTTAGTCGGGGTTTTTTCTCTAGCGTAGGGACTCACATTATAAGCCAAAATCTTATTGCTCAAGCGATAAATTTCTTTCAACCCACACGCAACATATTTTCTTTGACGTTGGTGGAAGGCTTGGGGCTCCTCTGTAATGGTATCCACCACGTGCTCTAAGGTTCGGTTCCATGGGTAGGATGGGTAGGTGATTTGTTCAGACTGTGGCCTCCGGTAGGCCAAGTATGTAGCAACTACATCAGGAGTAATCGTTACCGTCATCCCTCCCACTGTTGAATCAATGACATCTCCCTCTTGGAGTTCCATATTTTCGTAAAATGCCAGAACCACTAAAACTAGGTACCCCGCTACCTCCCGGAAAAATAGTTCAAGACCATGAAAAGTAGTGATATCTATAATCGCATGAGTACCAATCACATACCTATCCACTTGTCTTTCGCATGTAAATTTTCGTGAGCGCAACTTCGAGACCCACATTTTTCTCTCCCTAACCTTCTTTGCTTCCTCATTGATACGGTCTTGTTCTCTTTGGCGCTCCGCAACAGTTTGATCATCGGGACGCTCCTTTCCTCCACCGCTTACCACAATCGCCTTTCCTTTTTCCACAGCGGTGGCCTTCCTACCAACGGACTTTGTCTTGGCCATAGCAACTAATCAATTCACAATACAAAGCACCAACAACAAATCAAGCTATTGTTTGCAATTTCTCAACAAGATTCTCAGATTTTCAGATTAAGGTTTGAGATTTTCAAGAAAGCCCAGAAATTTTGGAATAGGGTTTGGGAATTTTCAAGAACACCCACAAATTTTCGAAGTCAAAGGGTACATCACCTCCAAAGCAAGCTAGGAATTGCAATTTCTCAAGAGAACCCAAACATTTCGAATTATAATGGGTATAAAACAGCCAAATCAAGCAAGGAGAGAGAGAGAGAGAGTAAAATACCTTGGATTCTTGAGGGAGATTGGTTGAGAGAGATCAAAATCGGAGGGAGAGGGTTGGAATCGCCAATCGGGAGCTCTGGAGAAGTATTTCTGTCGGTTGAAATGTTTGAGGGAGCCCAGACTAAAACCGTTCTGTTTTAAAAATTCCCCAAATTATATCGAAGGGACCGGTCTCTCGATTTTCCGGAGACTGGTACCCTGCCCTCGTACAACCTTCTGCAGCCCAAGGGACCGGTCCCTTGCTTTTATGGAGACCGGTCTCTCCTACCTTTCAAACTCACTGCATTGTAAGGGACCGGTCTCTCGAATTTTAGGAAACTGGTACCCTGCTCTAAAACCTGCATTTCCATCTTCTTCAACTCCAAACTTACACCACTTCACCACCAAACTTCAAACATCAATCCAACACATCCACCCCCTTTCCTCCTCACATCCGGCTCTATATAGAGGTTAAATTTTAAAAACAAATGAAAGGTGAAACGCTCAAAACAAGGCCAAGGGGTAGAATATGTGGTTTAATCAAGCAAACAATGCCTCGGATCATTTTGGTTCACATTTAAGAACACAATAGAGTGCGCTACAAAGAATATAAGCCTAATCAATGACTCGTGGTGGAGTATGGGGCATGTAAGCATCAAGTTTGTGTAAAAATGGCACTCAAAGGTGGTATAACTCAAAAACAATTGATGTCGAATCGCCACATGGTATGCAAAACACTTAAATCATTACTCAAACATCTATGCACTTTTCAATTTATCACAAAGGCACATCAATTATCAACATGTCACAAAAAATTTTGCACAACTACGCAAATGAGATCAAGTCTATACAATTCGCTTACATCCGCATTGTTGGTACGAACTACCTCCTACCCCCAACTAAAAATTTGCTATGTCCTCATGCAAATAAAAAGTTCAAGAAAAGGGAGAGAGTACCTCGATGCGGAGTGTGTTACCGTTTTTAAAGTACCGAATCCTTTTCCCGCTTGCTTAGTGACGTTTCTGCAAAAAAAACTACACACGCGCGCAAAAACAAAGATACAATACAACATGGATATTTAAAAACTCTCAGGGTTTCCGGGTAGAACTTTACTCAACAAGTGGTCTCCCTTATTTTATGGGAGTACCCTAATCGAATTTCAAGCTCATCTGTACTAACGCCGAAAGGTTGGGAAACAAACTAGTTATATAAAACTCTTGTGTTTTCTGGGTAGGTCTCTACTCGACAAGTAGCTTCTTTTATTTTAAAGGAATGCCCTAATCGACTTTCAAGACCATCCATACTAACAATAAGAGGTTGGGGGTTTCTCATCCCCCTTGGATTTAACGTCTCCTAGACGTTTTGCGTTCTATTAATTAATATTTTCCGTTGAAGGATCACCTGTATATATGGGGTCCAACAACTCTTCTTCCACAATTTCGGGTGGGAAATCTTCAAGGAAAGGCTTAAGCCGTTGGCCGTTCACCTTAAGTATCGTGTCACTATCAACCTTTTTAATTTCAACCGCACCATGCAGAAAAACTTTGTGGATGGTGTATGGCCCAACCCAATGGGACCTATGCTTTCCCGGAAACAAATGTAACCGGGAATTATACATCAATACTTGTTGCCCTTCTACGAAATCTTTCCGGATGATGGATTTATCATGGTACTTCTATATCTTGTCCTTGTAAATTTTCGAATTTTCGTGTGCTTCATTACAGAGCTCCTCCAATTCATTCAATTGTAGCTTTCGATGCTCACCGGCTTCGGGCAAACGATAATTCATTTCTTTTATTGCCCAAAAAAGACCGGTGTTCTAACTCAACCGGTAGATGACACGCCTTACCATAGACTAGACGGTAGGGTGAGGCACCAAGAACGGTTTTGTACGCGGTACGGTATGCCCACAACGCATCCGTCAACCGAAGTGACCAATCCTTGCGATCCGAGTTGACTGTTTTTTCCAAAATATGTTTGATTTCCCGGTTCGCAAGCTCGGCTTGCCCGTTGGTTTGAGGATGGTACGCGGTCGAAACCTTATGCGTAATAGAGTATTTCCTCATCAAATTCGCGAAGGGGCGGTTGCAAAAATGGGTGCCTTGGTCACTTATGATCGCCCTCAGCATACCAAACCGACTCAAGATATTCTCTTTTAAAAAGTGAAGGACAACTTTGTGGTCGTTGGTACGCGTCGGGATGGCTTCGACCCATTTTGACACGTAATCCACCGCTAAGAGGATGTACAAGTACCCTCTAGAGATGGGAAATGGTCCCATGAAATCCACTCCCCAACAATCAAAAATTTCAATTATTAAGATAGGTGTCAAAGGCATCATGTTTCTTTTAGTAACCCCTCCCAACTGTTGACACCTATCACACGTCTTACAAAAGTCAAATACATCTTTGAATAATGTCGTCCAATAGAAGCCGCATTGGAGTATCTTAGATGCCGTTTTTTTTGCCGAAAAATGACCCCCGCATGCCTCGGTGTGGCAAAAGATTATTAATCGCATTGTTCAACATCGGGCACACACCGGCGCATGATTTGATCGGTGCAAACCTTGAAAAGGTAGGGGTCATCGAACACAAAACTCTTAACCTCAAATAAAAACCTCCTTGTATCACGTGGTGTCCAATGAGTTGGTAGCCTCCCCGTGACCAAATAATTAACGATATCCGCATACCAAGGGCAATTGGATACCGCCAACAATTGTTCATCCGGAAAAGTTTCCACAATGGGTGGACTTGAAGAATTTGAGAATTCAAGGCGCGACAAATGGTCGGCCACCACGTTTTCCACTCCTTTTTTATCACGAATTGTAATGTCGAACTATTGTAACAATAGTATCCACCGGATAAGTCTCGCTTTCGTGTCTTGTTTTGTGAGTAAGTACTTGAGGGCCGCATGATCGGTGAAGACCACAATGGGCGCCCCAATTAGGTACAAACGAAACTTATCCAAAGCAAATACTACAGCAAGAAGTTCCTTTTCCGTAGTTGTGTAATTCACTTGTGCATCATTAAGGGTTTTACTCGCATAGTAGATGACACAAGGGTCACTCTCCCTCCGTTGTCCAAGTACCGCACCGATGGCATGGTCGCTCGCATCGCACATTAGCTCGAATGGCAAATTCCAATCCGGAGCTTGAACAACGGGGGGCGTGGTGAGACATGTCTTCAAAACCACAAAAGCTTCCTCACATTCCGGAGTCCATAAAAATTTTACATCTTTTGAAAGCAAGTGGCAAATTGGCCTTGAGATTTTACTAAAGTCTTTGATGAAACGCCGGTAGAAACCGGCATGACCAAGGAAAGAGCGCACTTCTTTAACGGTTTTTGGACTCGGAAGTTTGGAAATCAATTCAATTTTTGCTTTATCCACTTGGATCCCTTCTTTTGAAACCACATGGCCTAGCACAATCCCCTCCGTCATCATAAATTGGCACTTCTCCCAATTAAGGACTAAGTGCATTTTTTCGCATCTTTCAAGGACGGAGTCGATATTCTCTAGGCACGACTCAAAACTATCTCCCAAAACCGAAAAATCATCCATGAAGATCTCAACGATCCTCTCCACCATGTCGGAAAAAAGGCCTAACATACAACGTGAGAAAGTACCGGGCGCATTGCACAAGCCGAATGGCAGGCGCCAGAAGGCATAAGTTCCGAAAGGGCAAGTGAATGTTGTCTTATCTTGGTCCTCAAGTGCGACCTCGATTTGGTTATAGCCCGAGTATCCGTCTAAAAAGCAATAAAATGCGTGCCCCGCGACCCTCTCTAAAATTTGATCGATAAATGGTAGAGGGAAGTGGTCTTTTCGCGTGCACGAGTTCAATTTTCTATAATCCACACAAACCCTCCATCCGGATGTTAAACGGGTAGCAACAAGTTCGCCATCATCGTTAGGTTGCACGGTAATATCGGCCTTTTTTGGAACGATTTGTATTGGGATCACCCATTTACTATCCGAGATGAGGTATATAATGCCCGCATCCAAAAGTTTAATAATTTCCGTACGGACCACATCTTTCATGATTGGGTTAATCCGTCTTTGTGGTTGACGGCTCGGTTTTACATCCTCCTCTAAAAAAATGTGATGGGTACAAACGACCGGACTTATGCCATGTAAATCGGTAATCGTCCAACCAATTGCACCCCTCCTAACTTTTAGGACTCTCATCAATCTCTCCTCTTGTTCTTCCTCTAGGTTGGAGGAGATCACCACCAGATAAGTCTCGTCCATGCCTAAATATGCATATTTCAAATTTGATGGCAATGGCTTCAACTTTAAAATAGGCGGTTGAACACTCGAAGGAAGTGGCTTTCCCTCCAACCTAGGCAATTCCTCAAATTTGGGTACCCAATCACCCACTACACATATTTGCTCCTCTTCATCCAACACGGAAGCCAAAAGTTTACTTCCGGTGACTCCAAAAACAACAACTCGTCACTAGTCAAACACACCTCCAAGGGGTCCTTATATAACAACTCATCGACATGCTCTTGGATCAACCCCTCAAGCATACTCACCTCGTGTACGTCCTCATCATCCCCTATTTGGCTACTAACATTGAAAACATTCATTTCCAATGTCATGTGTCCGAAAGTGAGCTTTAGCAAACCATTCTGACAATGAATAATCGCATTTGATGTTGCGAGGAATGGTCTACCGAGAATTATAGGCGTTTGAGATGCTTGATTGGTTGAAGCAAAAGGGCATGTATCAAGTACCACAAAATTAATGGGTATACGAAGTTGTCCACTTGGACGAGTACATCCTCCACTACCCCCAACGGGACCCTAACACTTCGGTCGGCTAATTGCAATGTTACTCGTGTAGGCTTCATCTCCCCAAGACCAAGTTCTTGATAAACGGTAAACGGTAAAAGGTTAACACTCGCCCCCAAGTCGAGTAAGGCCCTCTCAATCACATTACCCCCAATAGTTATCGAGATTGTAGGACAACCGGGGTCCTTATATTTAGGAGCAATGTTGGTTTGAAGGATCGAACTCACTTGTTCGGTGAGGAACACCTTCTTTTGCACATTCAATCTTCTTTTTACCGTGCACAAGTCTTTCAAAAATTTAGCATGTGAAGGGATTTGGCGAATCATGTCCAAAAGTGGAATGTTCACCTTCACTTGCTTGAACAAGTCATAAATTTCATCTTGGAAAGAATTTTATTACTTTGCAAACAATCTTTTTGGGAATGGTGCAATGGGAGTCAAATTTTTCACAACCGGTTCTTCAATTACCTCTCCACTCTCTTTTGTTTCATTTTCATCCATCTCCTCACTCAATTCGGGTTCATCATCATTTTTTTCATGTTGTGGAAGATTTGGTATGATTGGAATGATTGGTCGAACAAGCTCACGACCACTCCTAATAGTAGTAATGGCCTTTGCTTGCTCATGGTTTTGAGGCGGATTAGAAGATGACCCATTGAGGTGTTGGTGATATTGATGTTGCGGATTCATCATTGGTTGGGATGGAAATTTTCCCCTTTCTTGTTGTAGGGTCCCAACCGTTGATGTTAACTTTGACATTTGATTTTTCAAGTCCTCAATCACTGAGGCTTGACTCTTCATGAAATTTAGGATGGTATCCTCCTCGGATTTCTTTTGAGGTGATTGATGTGCATTTGAATTGGCCGATGGCCCATTTTGCACATACATGGAAGGATTGTACTGTGGTGGTGCAAATCCTTGATTGTTGAATCCGGGAGGTGGGGCATTGTTCAATTGGGGTTGAGATTGATATTGTTGAGACCCTTGGAAAGGTCCATAATACTCATTACTTCCCCAATTTCCCCTTTGATTGTTTTTCCAATTTGGGCCTTGGTTAAATGCTTGATGAATGGGATGATTTTTTGGGAAGTTGTTGATTGAGTTTGCTTCCCCTTGCTCCATGATAAGTAACAAGTCATTCACTACCGGGAGTGATGGACAATGTAGTGCTACATGTCCAACATTTTCACATGTGGCACAAAGATTTTCGGGAATAGCCACAGAAGCTACTCCTCCCACTTTGTTCATCTCCAAAGTTTCAAGTTTTTGAGAAAGTTGGGCGACTTTAAAAGACAAGTCGTCATGTTCTCTTAAGTGATACTTTCCTCCTCCGCCTTGGCTTGGAGTGTTTTGGGGCAACATCCGATCATTGGGATCGGAATAATCCCATGACTGGTTGTTTTCCGCCAAAAAATCAAATAGTCAAGTGCCTCGGCGGGGCCTTTGTCAAGGAACTCGCCATTGCACATCATGTCTATGAACTGGCGGTTCCTTTGAGATATTCCTTTGTAGAAGTAGCCAACTTGTTGTGCCTCATCGAATCCATGATGTGGTACGACATTCAACAAGTCCTTATACTGCTCCCAACAAGTCCCAAACGCCTCGCCCTCTTTTTCCGAAAAAGATGTGATCAATTTTTTTAGGGTGCGAGTGCGATGGAGTGGGAAAAACTTCTTGTAAAATTCTTCCTGCATTTCCCCCCAATTAGTTATGGACTGAGATTTCAAGGAGTTGAGCCAACTTTTGGCACTATCCTTGAGGTAAAATGGGAATAACTTCATTCTTGCCGACTCGAGTTGTGCTTGATTATAGACAATTGTATACACAACCTCGTCGAAATCACGAACATGAGAGTAGGGATTCTCCGAATACATCCCATGAAAATGGGGTAGCATTTGTAGATGAGGTGGCTTGACCGTGAAGATATTCGCAGGGGCTCCCTCCGGAGCTACTATGCATGATAGTTGGGTGATATGTGCTGGATTAAGATGTTCACGCATAGTACGAACCGGAGGAGCAGGAGGGTCTTCCGCCATTTGAAGTAAAGGTGGGTTACGAATTAGTCGATTCGTTTGGTCGCGAGACCACGCGCTCATAAACTAATGTAACCCACAACGATTTATTGGATGTTTTTTTCTACCTCAAAAGAAAAGACTACTACACTTATGCCAACGAAAATTCCCCGGCAACGGCGCCAAAAATGCTTCGTCTCACGGTTTACGTGCTATTCCCAAGCGTAGGAAATGAGTCAATGAAGCATAATAACTCGATAAGTCCGAGGTCGATCCGCAGGGAATTTTGGTTGGCTTTAAGCGGTGAAGTGTTCAAATTCTCGTGAGTTAGTAAACTAATTGATGTTCTTGTGATTGATTGATTTTCTTTGGTGGCTATAAGTGGCCAACTAGATTTTTGGTAGCAAAGTTAGAAACTACTTAGTGGTTAAACTAAATTCCAATGGGAAAAGAGAATGGATTAAGGGTTGGGATCTCCCTAAACTCACCGGATAAGTAAGACTCAATGAAAAACCCGATCCATACTTGAGACGCAAGTGGAAATCGAGGAAATAGTTCAAGCATAATATCAATTTCGCAATACAACACTTAGATCATTCATTTCTTTAATCATTACATTAGAGTAATTTTAGGACATCGCTCCAATGAATCTACGTGCCGAATTTCAACAATCCGTCAACGTAGATTAAAGAAGTTAACACTACAATTCTCCATTCTAATATAGAAATTAGGATCTAAGGTTTAATTACTTGAATTAGCCCAATTGGGTCTAAATCCATCCGGAGAATTCATGGATTCTCCTTCCCTAATCCATTCTAATAGACTACTCACTCATGGTATAAAGGAAATCAAAATTAGGAATTAAGGCATTCATAATTTCTAAGCAATTGACTACAAAAAGGGCATCAATAGATGAAGAAAGACAAGATGATCAACTTTAATACTTCATAAAAACTCAGAAACTTACTGTAAGTAGATGAATTCAAGTAAAATGTCCAAGAACTTCAATGAACTCCATAGCCTCCCCTAAGCTCTTCTCTATCTCCCAAAGTAGTAAGAAACCTTTAATTCTAATGGATAAGATATAATACTCAAAAATCGTTCACAATCTTATATAGGTCCCAAAACTTTGACCTAAATTGGACAAAATTGCCCCCACACATCTAAAAATAAAATCTGCTAATTTCCGTTTTTACACAGGAGGGACCGGTCTCTTAGTTTTCCGGAGACCGGTACCCTGCTTGTTTCGCCAGACTTCACTGTGTGGAGACTGGTACCCTGCTTGTAGAATTTGGCCAGTTGTTCTTAGTAGGAGGCTAACCTGACCAAAGCTCTCTCCCTTTTTTCTTCAGCGAGGTCCAACTGCACGGCTAAGGCTATGTCATTGCCCCTTGTTCTACCAAGTCAGTACGGATGGTTGGGATACCAACCTCTAAGGGGATGACTGCTTCTGTACCGTATGCTAGAGAGAAAGGAGTCTCGCCTATAGATCTTCTGGGCGTTGTGCGGTAGGCCCACAAGACAAGTGGCAGCTCATCGACCCATCTTCCCTTAGCCTTGTCTAACCTTTTCTTGATGCCGTCCAGGATTGTCTTGTTGGACGCTTCCGCTTGACCGTTGCATTGCGGGTAGCTGATTGAGGCGTAGAAGTTTCTGATTTTGTAGGTGGAACAGAATGATTTGAACTTGTCTTGGAACTGGGTGCCATTGTCTGATACAATGGCATAGGGGATCCCAAATCTGGTGATGATGTTCCTCCATACAAATTGCTCTGTATTGCGCTTTGTGATCTTGGAAAGTGGTTCTGCCTCGATCCACTTGGTGAAGTAGTCAGTGGCCACCAAGAGATACTTCTTCATGCCTTTGGCTTGCGGCATCGGTCCCACGATGTCAATGCCCCACTGAGCGAAAGGCCAAGGGTTTGTGAGTGGCGCCAGGTCTGCTGAAGGCATGTGGATAATGGGCGAGAACTTCTGACATTTCTCGCAGTTCCGGACGTAAACTTTGACGTCTTCTTGCATGTACGGCCATCAGTATCCCTGGGAGATGTCCTTGTGGGCTATGGAACGCCCACCGGTGTGGCTGCCGCACACCCCCTTGTGGATTTCGAACATAAATCGTTGAACAAGGTCAGGGTGGACACAGCGCAAGTACGGCCCTGTGAACGACTTTCTATACAGGACTTTGTCTGGGGAGAGACAGTACTTGGCTGTCTTGATTCGGATCTTGTGGGCTTCCTTCTTTTCTGCGAGGAGCTCATCCCGCGCCAAGTAGGCGATGATTGCATCCATCCAGCTCGGGCCTGTATCCAAATCGAAAGCCTTGTCTGAGTCTGTCGTTTGGATGCTCGGCTGAGGTAGAGAATCAATGCTAACTGTGTGGCGGAGCTCAGAAGGCACGGAGGAGGCCAGGCAGGCCAAGGCATCTGCGTGGCTATTCTGTCTGGAGCTAATCTGGACCATCTCTGTCTTCCTGAACTGTTGGAGGAGTTTCTTGGCCGAGGCAGCATATGATGCCATCCTACCATCTTTGGTAGCGTATTCCCCCGACAACTGGTTGACTACGAGCTGGCTGTCGCAATGAATAAGCAGGTCTTCATCTCCGCACCTCCTCGCGCTCTTCAAACCCGTGATAAGTGCCTCGTACTCTGCCTCGTTGTTGGAGGCTTTGAATGATAACCCGACTGACTACTCTAGAGCCAATCCTTCTGGTGAGAACAGAACAATGCCCATTCCTGATCCCTTGTTGCATGCTGATCCATCCACGAATAGCTTCCACTGTTCCTTCGTGTGTGGCTCATCAACATCCGGTAGCGCGGGATGAACGGGTGTTGGCTGCTCACCCGCAGCCCGAGGCGGGGGTGTTTGTGCGGGTTCGTGCGAGAACTCTGCAATGAAATCCGCAAGAACTTGACCCTTCACCGCTGTGCGGGGAACGTACTTGATGTCATATTCTCCCAGCTCAACTGATCAAGCCGCGACCCTTCTTGACAGGTCTACCTTCCGCAAAACAGACCCAATGGGGTGGACGGTTGGCACTTCAATGGTGTGAGCTAAGAAATAGTGCTGTAATTTTCTCAAAGCCATAACCAGGGCTAGAATCAACTTCTCCAAAGGTAAGTACCTGGTCTCCGCATCCAGCAGGGTTTTGCTGACATAGTATACTGGCTTCTGTTGTCCTTCTTCCTGTTTGATGAGCACGGCGCTGACCGCATGCTCTAACACTGCTAGGTAGGCGGTTAGAGCGTCACCCGGATCAGGCGTGGCAATCAATGGTGGTGTTGCTAAGTATTTCTTCAACTGCTGGAAGGCTTCTTCACAGTCTGCCCCCAGGAATAGCTTGTTCTTTTTCTGAGCAGCTGGAAGAAGGGTCTGCATTTGTCCGAGTAACGACTGATGAAACGGTTGAGCGCGTCAACCATCCCAGTCAGACGTTGCACCTCCTTGGTCCTTGATGGACTTTGGAGGTTTTGCAAAGCAACTATCTGGTCGGGGTTTGCCTCTATGCCCCTCCGCGTCACCAGGTGTCCCAAGCATTTCCCGGAGCTTACCCCAAAGGCGCACTTGGAGGCATTCAACTTCAAATTGTAATCCCGTAGTACCCGGAATGTGCGGCGGAGATCGTCCAAGTGAGTGTCTGCTTCTCTTGACTTCACTACCATGTCGTCGATGTAGACCTCCATGCTCTTTCCCAGCAGATCTTTGAACATGAGAGTGGCCAGCCTCTGGTATGTCGCCCTAGCATTGCGCAGTCCAAACGACATTACCTTATAGCAGTACAGTCCCAGAGGCGTGATGAAGGATGTCTTCTCTTGATCGGGCTCGTACATGGCGATCTGATGTTAGCCTCGGTATGTGTCCAGGAAGCTCATCCGTTTGTACCCCGCTGTAGAATCCACCAGTTGATCGATCTTGGGCATGGGGAAGCTGTCCTTCGGACAGGCTTTGTTCAGGCTGGTGAAGTCCACGCACACTCTCCAAGTCCCATTCTTCTTCTTGACTACCACAGTATTGGAGATCCATTCTGGGTAGTAAACTGCTCTGATTGCTTTTGCCTGTACCAGGCGATTGACTTCTTCCAAGACCGCCTCGGAGTGCTGGGCGGCTGATCGTCTCCTCTTCTGCATTACTGGCTTGTGGCAGGGGTCAACGTTCAGCCGATGACATATTATGCTCGGCTGCACCCCATGCATCTCTTTCGGGGTCCAAACAAATACGTCAATGTGTTCCCTCAACATCTGGACATACTCGGAGGTATCCGCCTTGGGGAGCTCGTCCCCAATTAAGAAGAACATGTCCTCGTCTGTCTCGTGGGCGGGAACCTTTCTTAGATTCTCGACCACGCGGGTGGAGGGATCTGCACCTACGTCTTCCAAAATAGGTTGGTCAGGAACTTCTATTGATTTTACCTGCTCGGCATTCGGACTGGACTTGAAGGAAGCCATGAAGCAGTTTTTAGCAGACTTTTGGTTTTCCATGATGCTCTCAATCCCCTTAGGCCCAGGGAATTTGATAATCTGGTGGTAGGTGGATGGGATGGCCCCCATTCTGTGCATCCAGGTGCGCCCAATGATGGCGTTGTAGGCTGAAGGCATGTCGACCACGAAAAACTCCGTATCTAGAGTCACCTTTCCTGCTCGGACTGGGAGGGTGATTGTCACAGCCCGGACCCGGTTCAGCAACCCGAAAGGGCACATCCGCAGACCCTAGCCGTGGCACAGCCGGTGGCTTGCCCACCTACGACCTCTTACTAATTCTTAACTTGTTATCTTCAAAGTTCTCAAAATATAAGAGAATTAACTTTTAAATAATTGAAGCGCAATTAAAATTCTTTGATTAACAAATCTTTACATT
>NMUG010002824.1:0-15473 GCA_002855965.1 Monotropa hypopitys
CCAAAGTAGGACTAAATGTGCAAGCCAATTTTGACCATTTATAGGTCCAACTGTGTGGGATAATCCAGAATTAAATGATGACCTATAGTATCAGTCAGACTGACTGATCAGTCTAGATGGGACAACTCCCTATACGTCGGCAGGCTTCAGTCAGGCCAATTATTTGGCCAATCATTGGCTGGGCTAATACCAATTTGCCCTGGTCCTTCAGGCGACTTCAAATTAACCCCAACTCTTAATTTCTATCGATTGACCTCCTAACCTCAATTACTTATCACAATACACTTCTATCCTTCTTTCTAAGCTTCAAGTAATTCCAAATAATTTCTAGAAAATCTCCAAAAATCCCAAAATAATATATTTAATTTCTAAAACCACTTTTCTCGGGTCAGAGACTCACATCCTCTCCACCTTTAGGAAGTTTGGTCCCCAAACTTAGGCGGATTAAACATAGACGAGCAATTCGTTAATAAAGGGTAGCGGAAATATACCTCTAATCAAACAATACTGGCTACTTCTGGCGTATATTGCTTTCTTTCTCCCATGTGGCTTCATTGCCCGATTAGTTCTCCCACCAAATTTTGACTAAGGGGGTTACTTTATTCTAGAGTCTCTTCTCTTGTCGGTCTAGGATTTTGTTGGTCGTTCTTCGTATGACATATTTTTTCTCAATTTCGACCGGTAGTTGGTTCAAAATGTAGACTGGATCAGATACATACTTTCGAAGCATAGATATATAAAAGACATTATGCACATTGGCTAGCTCTGGTGTTAAGGCTAAATGATAAATGAATGGGCCAATCCTTTCGAGGATCTCGAACGGTCCGACATATCGAGGGTTCAACTTCCCTCTCTTTCCAAACCTAATGATGCCCTTGATTGGAAATACTTTCAAGAATACTTTATCTCCTTCTTAGGATTCTAGTTCCCTTCGACGAGCATCTGTATAATTCTTCTGACGATCTTGGGCGGTTTTCAATCGATATTGAATTAATTTAATCTTTTCTGTTGCCTCTTGCATAATTTATGGTCCTATGAGCTCTGCTTCTTTGATTTCTGTCCAGCATGATGGCGATCTGCATTTTTTCCTATAGAACGATTCGAAAGGTGACATTCCAATACTAGTTTGATGACTGTTGTTGTAGGTAAATTCTACTAGCGGTAGATGTTCTTCCCAACTTGCTTGAAATTCCAGCGCTTAAGTTCGCAGTAGGTCTTCTAATGTCTGGATGGTTCTTTCCAATTGTCCGTCTGTCTGAGGGTGAAAAGTTGTGCTAAAATTTAGTACCGCACATAGCCTTTTGGAGTGACTTCTAAAATATTGACACAGATTGTGGGTCTCTGTCGGATGTGATGGATACTGGAGTGCCATGTAGTCGTATAATTTCTCGTATGTAAGTGGTTGTCATCTGGTCCATTGAGTATGCATTCTTGATTGCGATGAAGTGTGCTAATTTGGTCAAATGATCTACTATGACCCATATTGTAAAACATGTTCATCTAAAACTCGTATAATCATTTAATTAAGGTTAATTAAGTAGAGTTTAAATATTAAATATTATGAAATGAAATAAATGTACTCGAAATAATTTTAAGAACTTGAATAAGTTAATTATGATTTATTGAAAATTATCCGGGAACTTCTGGTGTTAAAATAAGTGAATAAATGTAAATAAGAGCCTAATTAAAAGGAACTAAGAAGTGTTGGGGGGTCAAAATGCGAGAAATGAAGTCAGAAGATAAAATGTGTAATTGAAGAGGTAAAATGGAATTTGGTCTATGAGTTGTCGATGGAGAAGACGATACGTGTAGGGGATGATACATATACAATCATATATGTATAATGAATGCGATGTGTTGTCGAAATCTTCATGGGGTGTCATGAAAATCATAAAACAAGTGTTAACAAATTATGCATGTGTCAATCTGTGTTGAGTTTACCGTAAAAGAAACGAATACATAAGAACAATATATATGTATATACAAGTCATAAAAATTATCGACTGAATCTTGTGTGAGTGTATGTGATTGAGAGAGAATCAATACGAGAGAGAAAGTTAGAGTTGGTGTTCGAGAGTGAGAGAGAGAGATCGTTGCAGAAGAAGAGTTGTAGAGGTTCAAACCTAGAACTAACGAAGAAGAAGAACAATAACCTCAGAAACCCAAATTGCGCATCACACGGCCAATTACTCGTTTCTTCACCAAACAAGGTAATTTCAATACCAAATCGTATCTATTTTCTTGTAATTAAATATAGAACATCATAGAAATAAACCCAAATCATTTTGGTTGAGAATCGATAAAGAAAATCAAATCGCAAAAATCCAAAAATTGTAGCATCGCAGGACCGGGCTGGGGACCGGATCCTCCAACGGTGCCACCGGTGGAGCTACCAGTCCTAAAGCCCATGCACAGGCCGGTTGGAAGACTAGTTTGGTGCTGAATTTTTGAACAGCCCTGGAAATCTGGAAATTTTTAAAATGCAATTTTGTGAGAATTTATGTATAAAATGAGTTAGATTGCCCTAAAAAATTAAGAAGAATATATCATTAAAGCTCTTAAAGGAATCAAAAAAACTTTATCAAAACCTAACAATCTCTACATATAAAACTTGTTAGAAGCTTGAACTTATACAAATTGGTACTGATTTAGGTGTTCATGTAAACTATTATAATTCTTATATATCGTGTTTGATTGTTGCTAGATCCAGAGTTGTCGTCATCTTCCACTGCTCCAAAGAAAGATAAGCAATTTGCGTAGACAGTTCTCGTATCAGGTGAACATTTCTAGAACTCTATAAATAAGAGTGTAGATATATCTATCTATCTATCTATATATATTTAAAGAAAGAATTATTTTGAAAGATTTAGAGAAATGTGAAAGTTGAGTTTGAAATGATTTTGTCAAGTATAAGATGGAAACGTTTTCAAGGAATAAGTATTGATATTGATATGTTTTTTAGGGAAAAGGTAATGATATTGATAAAGAGATTTTTGAAGAGAAATAAAGAGAAAATGGATTTTAGATAAGAAACACTGATTTTATCAAAGAGAAAAGGAATTTGAAAGATAAGATTTATAAGCATACTTTAATAGCCTTGAACCTAGCCGAAGGTTTATTTTCGACGATTTTCCTAACCGAGTGTATATGTTTGACGATTATTCTATAACCTAGCCGAAAGTTGATGTTCGGCAATTATTATTTTCACATACCGCTGGGGGCGACGAGCGGCCCCGAGTTCATTACCTGTGTACTTATCAGGAATGTTTTATTAGGTTACAGATCTGTCATAACGTACAATCAATGGATATAACGACCCTTGGCTATTTTAATAGTAAAGATGAGATAAAGATGTTTTGATAGATCCCTACTATCTTTGATATTATGATGGAAGTATTTTGATGGATCGATATTGGATCCAATGAAAATTCTTATTGAGAAGGAAAAGATGTAATTGGATTTTTGAAAGGATAATTTGAAAAGAATATTTGAAAAGGAAAAGAGAATAATATTTTGATGAAAGGATTTTATCAGGAAATTCATGGATTTAAAGAAAAGGAAAGAAAAAGCTTTTAGAAAGTTAGAAAATAAATAAAGAAATCTTGTATTTTGATAAAGATTTTGAAAAGAGAAGCTATGATATTTTAGAAAAGAGTTTTGTCACCTGATTTATTCTCTTATTTACATTGTTCTTAATATTCACCACGTCGTCGTGCTGACGTGTTTTTACACATTTTCTAGGTGATCGTGTTTAGCATTGTCCACCTGTTCAGCTGAAGCGCAATAGTTAGTGTGGAGGTTCTGTCCGTTTTAGTTTCTGTTATCAGTAGTTGATCAGAGTATTTCATTAGTTTGTATCAGGATATGTTGTCTTGTAGTTTATTTCAGTTATGTTTTGGGCCCGGGTCTTGTTTATACCCAGTTCGTTGAGCTTTGTTGTATCATTTCCAACATTTTAT
Source organism: Monotropa hypopitys (assembly GCA_002855965.1). Classification (NCBI taxonomy): domain Eukaryota; kingdom Viridiplantae; phylum Streptophyta; class Magnoliopsida; order Ericales; family Ericaceae; genus Monotropa; species Monotropa hypopitys. The sequence goes on from NMUG010002824.1 coordinate 3,960, forward strand.
TTTGAGGACTGTAATTCCAGTATTTTAGTTATGGTTATTTAGAGTTATTGTTAGTTGTAATCTATATCTATGACTTTGCCACGTCACTAATCGGTTATTACCTTGATAATTATCCGAGTTGGGTCGTGACACATATCACATTGTTGCCTTTGATCGAACGAGGTAATCTATAACGTAATCCATCGTGATGTCCTCCCATTTCCACTTTGGGATTGGTAGAGATTGAAGCAATCCCGCGAGCTACTGGCGAATGGCTGACTTGCTGACATTGCAAACATCAGCTGACGTAGTTGGATATATCTTGCTTAATGACCATCCACCAGTATGACTTCTTAAGATCCTGGTACATCTATGCTTGACCTGGGTGAATCGCGAACTTCGATCGATGGTCTTTGTTCATGATCTTCTGCTTGATTTCTCCATCGTTGGGTACATATAGCCGATTTCGAAATCGAAGAATCTCATTTTGCGTTGTGAATTCGCTATTCGAGTTGTCTTTGATGCTTTCAATAATCTTCTTCAACTTTTGGTTGTTCATTTGCGCGGATTTGATCTCCTCTAAAATAGATGGTTCTGCAATAATCGTAGTGAGGTGTCCCTATTGTAGATGTTCGATCTCCCTCTTTTCCTTTCGGTTTAAGACATCTGCTACCGTGTTGGCTTTCCCTGGATGATATTGGATATTGAGGTCATGGTCTTTCAAGAGTTCCATCTATCTTCGTTGCCGAAGATTCAGTTCTTTTGGGGTGAAAAGGTACTTCAACCTCTGGTGATTAGTGAATAAGTTGCAGGTAACTCCATAGAGATAATGGCACCATAACTTCAATTCGAATACTACTACGGCTAGCTCTAAGTCGTGAGTGAGGTAGTTCTTCTCGTGAGGCTTGAATTGTCAAGAGGCATAGGCGATAACTTTTCATTGTTGCATTATGACACATCCAAGTCCCTTTAATGAGGCATCACTATATACTTCGAAGCTTTCTCCTTCCTTGGGTAGAACTAGTACTGGTGCACTTGTAAGTCTTTTCTTCAGCTCCTAAAAGCATTCTTCCCTTATTTCTAACCAGGTGAATAGTTCTCCTTTCCTTGTTAACTCTGTCATGGGTATGGCAATCTTCGAAAATCCTTGCATGAATCGTCGGTAATAAACGGTAAGTCCTAAGAAGCTACGGACTTCCGTTACTCATGTTGGTATTGACAAATTTTTGATAGCTTCTATCTTCTAGTCTCATCCATAAGCAAACCTCAAATAACCCAAGGAAAATCCACAATCTCTGCAACCTTCTTTGCAAGATCTATAGATCCAGTTGATATATATATATAATATACTAAAACATGAACTTGATCCATGAGCTTAACCCAAAGACTTAGTAGAAAGATGGAGACATAGAGTCCATAAAACACAAGGATAGAAGTCTTACCAAGGGATTGAACCACAAGAGGAAACCCAACACCAACTCCTTCACAGATCTTCTTCCACCTTCAAGCTTTAACCATGGAGTCTCTCTCTCTCTCTCTCTCTCTAGGGCTTAGAGAACCCAATGAAGGCCAAAACAAGTTCCTTACAACCCTAACACGTTTTAGAGTGTTTAAAACCAATTAAGGAGTGAAAACCCCAAGTTTACCCTTAAAATTTTTAATTCTGCCACGCACTTCGTCTGGACGAGCCCCACCTTCGCCCGGACAGGACTCCCTTGTCGTCCGGACAACCATCACCAAAAATCTTCGGAAAAGTCTCTGGTCACTCGTCCGAATGAACCCCAAGCGTGGTCCGGACGAGGACCCCAGGATGACCCCCAAACCTTAATATTTGACTCCAAACTCCTCCAAACTCATCCCAAAATACTTACTCAACATTCTAAATATCAAATGGGCATCCTATGGTCATTCTATGACCTTCCCCAAGTCCAAATACCCTTTCTAAGCAAAACCTCAAGGATTAAAAATAAGGTTAATCACCTAAGTTAGCTTTAACCCTCAAAATTCTACCTCAAACCAACACGTGCCACCCCAAAACTCTTCTACCATCATGGTTTCAATGATTTATACCTCAAGGTTTAACCCGAACATTTTTATAAAAGATATTAATTATTTATACAAAATAATTAAAAGAATTTATAATTGAGATTTTGAGGGCACGGGTATTACAACTAAGATCAAATTCAACGCCAAAAGACAACTATCTATTTTCCTTCATAACACACCTCTAGACTTAGGCCCTCTTGGCTTACTCAAAACTTCATAACCTCATTTGGTTTCCAACTAGTAAGGCCTCACACTTATTCGAACCAACACAACATCCAATCTCTCTTACTCTGGAATTATTCTGACTCATGCTTGAACAAGACTAACATCACTTTCCAAAAAATTCCTAACTCGTGATATCACTATGGTTCACCAAATCACCCTTTCTACACGAATCCATTAACACTGGGAGATACACCAATCCCCTTCTTTTACCCACGAGACAACATTCCCGACATAATTCTACCACTCAAATCTCGTACCGCTTGTCTCATTTATGATAAACGGGACTTAACTATACATTCTCTCGGATTCCCAATTCACGATCTGCTATTACAAGAATTTCCACCGCAACACAAACTGGCATTTGAAAAAGTTCACAACAATTTCGATTTCCTTATCGGATCTACTCCCATCCTCCCACTAACGCTAATACCGCCCCAACTACCGTCTAGTTCTAACATGGGTCATACTTGGCCGAGAATCACTACAACTTTTCGACTCTCACTCTCTAAGTCAAGATTATACTGAGGTCCTATCGACCAACAACAACTTCTATACATAAATGAACCAAAAATATTGTTTTCACTCGAACTTTCTCATAGTATGGATACCTCCAAGGCAACATCCACTTTCCTTTTTCTATACTCGCCCAAGTGACAAAAATCATTCAACACTACAAGAAATTCATCTAGTTCACCCTATTTCTGAATTCAACTTAACCAACTCTCAACGAAACTTCCTTCCAATGACATCCTATTACCGCAAGGTACTAGGGAAATTAATCCATCCCCAACAATCCTTTCGAATATGGGATAATCAAGATTAAAGGACGATTATCACTATTCTTTGCTCATCAAAAAAATCGAGAAATACTATCTCCAAGGTAAAGGTCTACCGGACACTAGATACCATTAACACCAACACTTGACAACAACTTATCCTTATACTAACTCTTCAAATCACCAAAAATTTTAAGATTTTTCGGCTTCAATATGCAAATTCTACTGTACAACACCCACAACTAGGATTTCTTTTCATGCATTACTATCTAATGACAATTTTTATTTAAGAATACTCTAGATTATCCAACAAGTTATTCATACAACTATGCAACCATACAGACTCTTTCATTATGGATATAACAAAAAATATAACAACTACACATGTACCCATATTGAGCAATAAATAAATGAATACTTGTTGCATCCTTTCCTGCACCGGTCGCCCAATCTCTGTGACTATTGCCAAACACTGTTCCCATTACGGACGTTGAGCCGCTTGAAGTCGACACATTGCACTTGCACCGCTCGTATTCTCAAGTCCTCACAACCTACTTCCCCATTCTTATGACATGGAGACCCATACTTATTTTCTGAAAAATCTACTCCTATCATGCCCAAACGTCAATTTACACCAACTATTGTTTTTTTTTACTTAGCTTCAAGCTAGAATCACTACTCTCACCATCAAGTCTTCCTCATCACACAATTTTTTGCCACAATTCACACCACCCTTTACTAATCTTCCACTTGTGAACCTTCAACCTTTACCTCTTTTTAGACAATAACAAAGCTTGCTAACCCCATCACACTCTTTTTAACTTTACTAAACCATGCTCATCAAAATTTCATAAACTTCACACTCAACTTAAGCTCAACTCAAGTATTACACTCAATGCCAACCCATCTCTATGCCTCAAATACCATTTTTCTCCTCTGAATATGCAACCTTAAAACACCCTTTTTCCTATTAGGCCACAATTTCACCTCACATTCTCTCACACTTCGCGAATGACCCCTCTAGTTACACTTAGCACCTTCCGAACCAAAGCTTATAAAATTTCCCCATAATATTCTCCAAGCTTCACTCGTGGTGCCATCGGTTTCACTCCAAGTACCGGAACATGCACACTTGCCTCTTGAAAAGAAACTCGCCATTTTTCTCACTACCTTACTAACCCAAGAAGTCACAACATCATTCCGCCCTCAACATTTATACTCATAACACAAAAAGTTACTTCTCACTTAATAAACATTCTTTCATCACTATAGGATCTAATATATCCTCAACTCCTTACTACATTATTTCCTCAAACATTTCAACATACTGATTTCCGGCGGTGAACGGCCTTCCGTTCCATCAAGAATCCTATGCCCCGACTAGTTGACTAGGAACACTACCACCCCATTCTCTTCCTTTATCGGTTGTGAAACCCTTTTCTACCATCATATTACCCCTTCTTACTCATTGGATCATTTCATTTCGTTGCTCATTCATGTAACACACTAAGAAAGTAAACATGGTGGGAACAAATGTTAGATATAAAACTCACGCGTTAGCAATACACTTTAACACCTTATTCACACGATTCAACACCCTATGGTCCACTATTCAGTCATCCTCTATCCACCACTCTAATCCCGGTATCCCGGTATACTATGTTTTTCCACTTAATTTTCCGATACTTCTAACTAGAAGATAACGTTGATCAGACTCTCTTCCAATAGGACCTCAAGGTAAATCGCATAGGTGTCAATTGACACACATAATAGTCATAGAAATACTGCCACAACCCACCACATCACCTCTCGACAATTCACACCTCAAGTGTTTACCACTTCTAAATATAGTCCCTTAACACGAAACCTTCAATCTAAGCTCTGATACCAAGTTGTAACATTCCAAATCAAAAACACCGAAATAAAATACGTAAATAAAATTTTTCTTCTTTCTTTCCTTAACCAATCCTCAATTTACTCAATACAAGAATCATTGATGCCTCCAATATACACATCAATGGAAAATAAGGAAACACAAAGCCCCAAGACTAGAATATGAAAACTACACATTTCTAATACAAGTTTTGACTCAAACAATACTCTACACCAATTACCTTTAAAACACCAAGCCCAAACTATCTTGACAATAGTAACTCAAGAACTAAACATAAGGTAAGGAAAAACCTTCTACTAAGGGCGAACCCGACCAAGAATTCCCTCCAAGCCAAAACCATGATTCCTCCAATGATGCCTCGTAGTGGACCGCTAGACCTGTTGCCTGATTTCCAAGTCAAAGATAAAGAATTCAGAGTGTGAGATATATAATTTCAAGTTCCAAAGGAAAAATATTTCTTTCTCAAAACTTGGATCGTAGCCCCTTTTCTTAAAACATTTTGGCTGAAGCCCAAATCTTTAAAATTCTAGTCCAAAGCCCATTTTCTAATACACCTTTGAAAGCTCTAGGCCGAAGCCCTTCTTTTTAAACACATTTAAAATTCTAGGCTAAAGCCCTCTTTTGAAACACCTTAAAAACTCTAGGCCGAAGCCTCTTTTGAAATCATTTTGGCCAAAGCCCACCTTTAAAACATTTTGCCCGAAGCCCACCTTTAAAATAATTTCGATTTGTGAATTGGCTGTAGCCCACCTTTGATTGGTTTCATTTGGCTGAAGCCCACCTTTATATTTAATTTGGCAAAAGCCCACCTTTATATTTAAATAGGGGCGTCCCCCTCACCGTATGACAATTTTTGCCAAATGCCCGAAGGCCACCTTTATATTTGATTTGGCTGAAGCCTACTGTTGGCATGATTTGGCCGAAGCCCACCTTTATTAGAATTGGCCAAAGCCCACCTTTATTGGAATTGGCCGAAGCCCATCGTTGGTATGATTTGGCTGAAGCCCACCTTTATTGGAATTTAAGAAAACAATATACAATTAAAATACTATACCTCAGACACTCACCTTTGCGTCTTAAGAGGATGCCACTGTTCATTGTTTTCTGGTACTCCTCGATTCACCGTTTTTCTTTCCTGAGAACCAAATCTCAAATAGTTAGCAACAATATTCATATATGAAGGATAAATTGAAAGGCATGAATATAAGACATGTCATTGAATAAATCATGAACACACCTCCTACCATCGCCACATGGTTTTACATATGAATTTAAGGGATTAGTCAATGTCCCTAACACCTTAGAACGACTTGACGCTCATCATCGACATGCTTACCATGCACACACACATGCAAATTTAGGGACTAAGCATGATAGTCTATTATCGAGCCAAGACGAGGCAATTAACCAATGGCTACCCCCAAAATCGCCCATTACACGCAACCCTTTTGGTTTCTATTCGGGTTCATATCCTCAATTTCCAACTAAGATTCGACATCTAACATACCCATATAACCATGTATTTCCATACTAGATTTATCCATCACAAAACATGGGTTTCCCCATCGTTCACAACACAATTGATGATTCTGGGGACTAAGGGGGATTTAACGCATCAAGGTTTCGTAATTCCTAATGCCCATGAACACATTCGCACATACCACACTAAGGGAATACATCTACCTAATCAATTTGTCGCAAGTAACCATATCATCAAACACTTGATGTGCACCTATACACCTATATACGAATTTGGGCAAGATATATACACTACTCAACACCCATCACACCCTAAGCACGAAAATACACAAAAATCCCCAAATCAAATCCATACCAATCGAAATACCACTTGAGGAATTGAAGGAAAATATTAATCGTACCTCATAGAAACATCAACGCACCTCAAGCTTCGCCAAACTGGCCTCGAATCAAACCCAGACCCTTGAATCACCATGGATCTCCTTCTCTCTCTAGCACCTCTCTAGTCTCTCAAGAGCCTCCAATGGGGCAAAATACATTTTGGCATCCCTCACACGACTCAGTGCTTTTTATAAACCCATTTGGATTAAAAAAATCCGAAAAGCCCTTCATTTACACACAATCAGTGTTCCTCATTCGGATGGCCCTCACCCTCGTCCGGACGACAGACCTTCGTCTGGACAACCAACCACCATAGTCCGGACGACCGACATCCAAAACCCCAGGCCAACTCCCTAATCACTCATCTGGATGAGACCAATGTGTGGTCCGGACGAGCCCACCTGCGTTGAGCTGGTGACATACCAGGTCCGGGCTGACCCCTGGTATTTCGTAAGGCGTCTATGCGAACACATCGACGTTGGCTCTCAAGACCCGGAGCATTTCCTCCTGATCCAATTCTGACATGGCCGACCCAATAAGGAAGAAGCGTTCGCTGCCTTCTTCTACCGGAACAGGGACTAGGTCTTGCACTGCTTTTTCTGAAGCTTCTGTACTGACATCCTCCAGTACCAGGGCATCAGGAGTTTCAACCCAGTGTACCTGGGCTGGGCTTGTTTTGCCCTTGAATGCTGCAATGTAGCATTTCTTTGATGCTACTTGATCTCCATAGATATCTTCCTGCCTATGAGGGCTGTTGAATCATACCACCTGGAGATAGGTGGATGCAATTGCCTCCATCCGGTGAAGCCAGTCCCGTCCCAAGATGGCATTGTACAGGCTCGGGACATAGCACAAATTTGGTGTCTATTGTCTTGCTTCCTGTACTAACGGGCAGGTTTACCTTCCCAAGCGGCCAGACCAGAGAGGAGTTGAATCCGACCAATGGTACGTCGGATGGGACCAGATCGTCCAGGGGCAACCCCAACTGTTTGAACAGTGGGTAATACATCACGTCTGTTGAGCTTCCTGGATCGATCAGAATCCTCCGAACTAGGATTTTCCCGAACCGAAAACTCACGACCAGGGCGACGCTATGCGGGAGCTAGACCCTTTCCAAGTCTTTCTCCGTAAAAGCGATCTGTCATTTCTTGGTCAGCTCTGCCCTGGGCCGCTTTGTCACCGTACCAACGTTCATCACCAGTTTCCCGGACTGCCCTTGCCAGATCTCCTCGTTAATCCTGCACTCTGTTGCATCATCCATTACTATGTGGATGACGTTGATTACCCGGACAATGTCATCATTGTCACGGGCCGATGGTGGTAGCCTGACCACCGTCCTTTCTTCATCAACGTATTCCCAAAGTCTTCCTGTCTGTACCTACTCTTCCAAGAATGACTTGAATGCTCTGCACCAGATTGTGAGATGCCCATATCTCGGTGATATGAACACTTCATTGTTGCGTTCTTGCCCCTGGGTTCCCCCATGATCTTGGGAGGGAGCCTGAAGAAGTCCTCTTTTTCAATCTTTCAGAGGAGCTCGTAGATAGAGATCTTGAAGACCATTTCATTCGCCTGAAACTCATTAAGACAGAGGACCCTCTTCTCTTTGGTCTTGATGTTGTTGACCTATCGGGATGGCCCAACTCCCGATCTGGGCTTGGAACCGATGCTTGGCTCGGCTTTGAGTCACTCGAATCGGCCTTCCTTCAGTCGGCAGTGCTTTTTTATCCGGGACATCAGATCATCCATGTCCACTGGACTACAGAGCATCAGATCTTCAAAGAGCCTGCTCCGGGGATCCAATCCTATTTTGAACAATAAGACTGCAGTTCCCAGAGTGCATCCCTCAATCTCATTGTATACCTCCCAATATCGGGCTACATACTTCCGGAGCGATTCTCCATTGCCCATTCGGAGCGCTAGTAGCACATCCACCTCCTTCTTCTGCTTCGTGCTGGTGACAAACCAGGCCAAGAATGCCTGTGATAGCTCCCGGAATGAACTGATCAACTGCTCCAACAGCTTGTCAAACTAGATAAGTCCAAGGTCCCCCAAACTGGAAGGGAAAACCTTGCACAAGAGCTTGTCCTCCGTGATGTACAGTGACATCATCTGCTTAAAGTGCACTAGATGCACATATGCATCAGATGCCGGCTCGTACTTCTTGAACTTCGGTGCGGCGAAACCACGCAACGGTCAATAAGCACCGATAGCCTGGGTGAACGACGAGGAGATGAGTTATGCATGGACCTGGTTTGCCCGGCTTGTAGTGGTTTGATCATCCTTGCGCTTGGCGTCCAGTATGTCCCGCAGATCTTGGGACTGGATGCCCCTGTCCCGGGCATGGGACCTGAAATGAACCAAAGCGTGACATTTGGTGGTCCGGTGATCTTCCTTTCCTTTTCTTTTTCTTTCCTGCCTCTCGAACTGGCTCCCGTGCATCACCGTGTCACCACTGACCCAGTCCGATTTCCAGCTCCCCATAGAACATTCTACCAGATCAGAACTGCTCTCGAGACACAGAAAGGCTGAGGTCCGGTGCCCTTTGTTATGGTCCGGAGACACCGGAGCCTTTCCTTTCCTCCTTCTCTCACGCCCTGAGTGATTGGGGTGAGCTACTTCCTCCGGTCTGCACTCCTCCGGATACCTTATGTGATGCCTCCTCCTGTCGGGGGAATGAGTTCTTCTCCTGCCCTGGGCCTCCCTCAACCGTCTCGTGCCACGAGATTCCTTCAAGCGCAGCTCCGCCTTGAGCCTCAGCACATCCTCTTGAATAGTGAGGATGATGGCATCTTTTTTGTCGATCCGGTCCTCCAGAGTCTGAATATAGGCCCTGGAGCCTTGATCCTTCAATGGCCTTGTTGGTGATGTGCCATGCGCGATCCTGTTCCTCTCCGTCTCTCCAGCCAGTGTCCCGTTCATTGTCTAGAGGACAATGAGGTCCTCGGAACTTTGGTTCTCCTGATTAGTGGGAACCATGACTGCAAGTGGAGCCATTTAAAATGGATTTCTATCGTCGTTCGATCGGAACAATGGTGGGTGTTGTTCTTCCCCAGTGGAGTCGCCAATTGTGGGTTCCAGGACCCTGACCCGAGATGCTCACCAAATCCGAATAAGGACGAATGCTAATGAACCCTTCCTGCAACTAAAGAAAACTGTTAGAACTGCCCGGCACCGTCCGCCGGAAAGGCACTCTGATGCCTAAGTCAGACGAGTGTGTATGAGAAAGTAGTTTGACAGCGTATGTGCTCTATAAACCAGAATGAATTGAGAGCTTACCCAGCCTTGCACTATTTGCATTTATAGTACTTTCGTAGCGAGTAGTCCGATGCCATTATTGCTAATAGTCCCGGGTATTCCGCCGCAAACTACGGGAGTGTCCAAGCTTTCCATTCTTAGCAGGACTGGATTCTGCATGATCCGGTAGCAGTCCGGTCAAGAAGATGTACTGACCCGGTAATCCGTTATCCTGTCCACTGAGTCGTGGTCCGGAGACCAGTATTGTCGTACCACAGCAGATCCAACCGGGCTATAGCCCTTTGTCCTGTCCTGACGCATGGTCCGGTGCCAGGCAGCGTGCCGGGACACCTAGGCATTGCACTATTTTACGGCCCAAAAGTATGTTGGGTCGGTATCCCACTAGTCGGCCTGCCTGACCCATCCAGTCTGTATTGGGCCTGCCCCCAATGGGCTTGCTCCTTAACCTGGTCCGTAGGCCTTGCATAGTTCGGTTACCACAAGATGCACTTCAATTTGTGCATATTTGAACAAGTTACAGTGCACTGTAACTTGTACTGTAGCTCCACTGTAACAGTGCATATATGAACAAGTTACAGTGCATATATAAACAAGTTACAGTCCATATATGAACAAGTTATAGTCCATATATGAACAAGTTACGGTGGGAAGGAAACGCGCGCGTTAAATGGGACCTTAGCGGGTACGAAAATTTATTTAACGAGACCTTAACGGATTTAAAGAAATATTATGGACTTGCTCAAAAGAACCCCCAAAACCAAGAATAATTAACAAATAAAATGATCAATTTTAAAAATGTAGTATTGAAATGGTAATACTACATTTTAAAAATATAGTATTGAAGGAGGGTTCACTAGTGGTGCAGTGATAAAAGACTCAACCCAATAATCTTAAGATCTTGGGTTCGAGTATGAGAACAATCACTTTGTATATTATTATCAAAGGTTAGACTTATCCTCATCATTCCCCTTCCCAGACACCCATTAATGGGGGCGTTGAATTTTTTTTTGTATTGAAATGGTAATATGAAGTTTCTAACACATTTTTCATTCGTAATAGTAAATCCTTTGATCCATATTTCTTGTATGCAAATCAAACATAGTCACTATATAAAACTATGGTGTTCTTTTGAGCGGGTCCTAATATTTCTTTAAACCCCCTAAGGTTCCGTTGAATAAACTTTCGTACCCGTTAAGGTCCCATTTAACACGCACACTCCTTCCTCACTCTTAAAATGGACTGTAATTTGTTCAAATATGACTGTAACTTGTTCAAATATGCACAAATTATAGTGTCATTACACTACAAGTTACAGTACAAGTTACAGTATACTATAACTTGTTCATATATATATTGTAACTTGTTTAAATATGCACAAGTTATAGTGACATTACACTACAAGTTATAGTACAAGTTTATAACTCTGTTATAACTTGTTCAAAGTGTAAGTTACAGTGCATATTGAACAAGTTACAA
>NMUG010002825.1:0-15491 GCA_002855965.1 Monotropa hypopitys
CACAAGCTTAGGTTTTGTGGGAATATTGTGTACCAGACTAGTGCGACCTCCTAGTACATGACTTGACTAGTCGAAGAGGCTGGGTATTGTTGGAAAAGATGACCTGGGCTCCTATGATTTGTCATATAAAGACAATATGAAATTAATTTATTAGTAATGGAAAATCTACCTCAATCTCCAGTATGTTCCAAAGTTAAATGGGAATCGAATCCACAACAATATTCTTGGTAATTGGGTGGTTTGGTGGTAGATTAGTTTGAGGTCGTGTTGTTGTGGCATTTTGGGCTACCTTGGTTCATTTGAGGGTTGCCTCACTCTAAGTGATCACATTACGGTTTTGGTTGTGGTGGTCTCTTGGGTTACCTTGGATTGATTTTAGAGGTTGTCTCACTTTAACACAAATAGCAGGTTATACTTTACTATGAGTGTTGTTGGGTTATGCCTTGTCGTTTGGCAGTTGGAGTCTCGCTTAGCTTACGCGGTTAGTGGTGTGCGTGTGTTTGGGTTTACCTTGAGGTTGTGTTGCACCTTTACTTGAGTCAGGTTTCCCTTCTCCCTTTTGTTTTCATTTGTGTGTGGACACTTAGGCACGCACCCGCAGGTGCATACGTGGTAGTAGTTAGGGGTTTTTCTACTGAGCTGTTGTTTGCTCAGACTCTCATTTCTTTTCTTTTCCTCGGACTTGTTTGCAGGACTTGTTTGCAGGGCTTGTTATGGCTGTGGACTTGGGGTTTGGTTTGCTGTTGGATCCTTGGGAGCTTGCCGCCTTAGTCTACATAGTATTTGTTTTCTTTGTACTTTTGTTTCAGTTGCAGTAGCTAGATGTTGTACCTTTCCTTCTTCTCTCTATACCGTTTTTGTAGTTGCTATAGTTAGTTGATGTATTTAGTCTTCCGCACTCTGTATTTCTATTGTAGTTTTTTTATTGTATCGCATGATGTATAATGGCTACTTCGACTGGTTGTACTCGAATAATAATAGTTAACGCCCATTTCTCTTTTTTGCTATTTAAAAATGTTTTCAAAAAAAATTATAGTTTGAAAATCCGAGCCGTTACAGTTTTCCACAATACCAAACAGAAATAAATGTCATAATGATGCTACCACAATACTTTCCCCACATATTAAGACAAAAACAAATGTAGAAACAGATACAAACACTCGGTGAATCCACTCCTATAGCGTGCCCCACGTTACTACTAGTTTTAATATACATTTTAAGTTCTTTTTTCTAGATGGCAAATTAACGATGTTTATTCATCACACAGGACCACCGGATTACACCATTGCAAGCATGTCTACTTGCGTAAGGATATATTTTTCATGTCCGTCACATCCTTAAAATGGGGCCTTATTTAGACACAGCTTTCTCCACTTTCCATAATGTTTACCCACTTTCCAGAAGATTGCCCCACATGCCTCATTTCAAGAAATGTTTCACATAGATACATCAAACTCACATAAGTGAAACCACATTCTTTTATGAAGAGAATATGTTCAGCAAATAGCTACGTAATTGTCTTAGCATGCTTCTAAGTCAAACGTGGTTCAACGAGTTCTCAAGAACATAACATGGAACAATCATATTTAAACAAACAGAAATCTACAATATTTTATATAACCACCACACTCACTGTATATTCTTAAAAGGGTTTCTTTGAATCAGTCTTTGCCGGGTAGATGTACTTAGATTATTCTCTTGAAATAGGTTCAATTATCAATAACCATATGATTCAACATAAAATAAATGAATTTAAATGCTTATAAACCAAGGATAATTTACTTCCTTTTAATGATTCACGTTTAACTTAGCCCTTAAACCACTCCAAACCGACCCTTAGAACCATTAATTAGGTTTGTATTTAATTTGATTTTGACCCCCAACATTCTACCTAAATTTTTCCCAGACCGGTAGCCAACTGGTAGGCCACTGGTATGCCAGCCGATATACCGTCCGGTGATCCGATCCTCACAATTTGGGTCCCTTTTTGAAAGCTAACCGACTAGACATTTTTGGCACCGACAGGTAGCACCACCAGTATGTCGGCCAGCATACTGACCGATGAGCCGGTTCCCCTAACGGTCCCCAACAGAGAGCAGAACTTCAAAATTTGCTAAACCAAATTGTCTAAGTTTTTATATTTATCAACTATAAACAACTACCAACACAACCCCAAATCTATTACACAAAAATATAATATTAAACCACATTTTTTCATGATTCTTACATAATTTTTTTAACCAAAACCGATTTCTGATGAATTCAAGGTAGAGTACGAGTAGCCCTCATTTGATTTCATGGAACTATTTATTTAGTTCCTCAATAATACACTCCACCTTGGCCAATCCAAGGGAGACAACCACCAAAACTATTCAACCTCAACCAAGGGTATCAAGATCAACGTTCTACCACGGTGGGGCAAGGAATGCCCAAGTCTACCGAAATATGAAGGGAGGGACCTAGACACCCAAATCCCATTTTAATGCCCATGTGGCAATATCATCAAGCACATGATGTCCCTTAAGTTCAAGGGGACTTATTATAATTTAGAAGCTCAACTCACCCAATTATTCCACATATAGGTCCCATGACAATTTAATGGTCATAATAACCCCAAAACATGGCTCGAAGTTCACTAAGGCATTTTGTCGAACACTTGGCGACCCTAAACTCCAATGGCCACCAATCTTCCTATAAATCACACAATACACCAACCATTCCTCTCACGGGTAATTCATCAAACATGTGACGCTCACATCAACCTCAAATGATATCTAAACTCAATTAACCATGATACAATCCTAGGACCCCACCAATTAGACTCACAAGCCCCTTGGGCATTATATCGAACACCTAGCGGGCAACCCTAGGTCATTACATGTAATTCACACAAACCATGGTTATTCAATCAAACCTATTTACACACACATACACATACTCAATAAGAGTTAAGAATTTATCCACCGGAGCAATCGCTGGAGTAGTCACCGGAAAATGTTGTCGTCGCCGCGCCGCAAGTCCAACCCACCATCGCGTAGCTCTCAACGCCCTCTACGACTTTCATGTTGAACATTTCTCTACGCCGGAGAGTTGCCGGAATACCCAAAATTGTTGGATGGAAAAGATATGGTCGGCACCGGAAAGCCCTCGGTGAGGGGAACGACTTTCCTCCTTGCAAAATCTTCATCCGAGCACCTTCACCCGAACCCTAACTTCGATTTTTGGAGAGGTGAAGAAACTATGGTACCTAGGGCATAGATCCGGCCACTAGGAGCGAGGTTTCTCCTTCGCAAAATTTAATCCAGACATCAAAAGCCCTCCAAATAGAAGCTTTTCGATTTGGCTTCAATGGAGGTTTAGTGGTGGATGTAGAGAGAGTTGAGAGAGATTAGGGTTGAGGGAGGAAGAAGAAATGAGGGGTTTTACGAAATAGTGGAGCCTTATATAATCCCATTGGGCAAAAAGACCAAAATACCCTTAATGAGGGCAATTTTTTGCATTACAGCAGCCCGTCGTCCGGACGAAGCCTCCTCGTCATCCGGACGAAGACCCCATGGTCTGGACGAAGACCACCCATGGTCCGGACGAAGCCTCTTGTAGCCCAAAATCTCTTTCTGCCTCCGTCGTCCGGACGAAGGAAAGGTGTGGTCTGGACGAAGCCTATCCAAAATTTTCCGGAACACGCCGAAAAGCCTGCGAACCTTCCCGAACCAACCATGGACCCTTCCCGAACATTCTAGGCATCGAATAGACATTCCAATGCCATCTCTTAGCCTTCCTCGAGGTCACGAATGCATCAAACAATCGACAAACGACGAACGAACAAATGACGATCAAGCTTCAATGATCCAAACAAGAATGAAATTCGCGTTGGGGAGGATTAACCTACAAGGACTCCTTCTCATGGTCCACCCAACCTTTCCCAGATGTCGAATACTCCAAGGTTTAACGAATTTTATTTTATTTCCTCGAAAATCGAATTTTAAAAGGAATCAAAATTCAGGTCGTTACACCACTTGATTTGGTTTTCTATCCCTTGTCCACTCTTGTGTAGTGAATTATCTTAAAGTTTCCTTTTGGATTCTTTATTGGGTTTCAACCTGACGTAGTCGACAATGGAGAATGGCGATTGCAAAGGAATAGGGTGAATACAAGGATGTATTCCTTCCACAAACTTGTTGATTCAAGAGAATACCAACTCAATAGGCATCAATCAGGCGTTGATTCAATGCGAATACCGGATGATTGGGAACAAAGTGCAGAAATCGCACTCTAGGGTTTTCATTCAAAATCCAGCTACCGATTACAATGAGAAAAGGAGACAAACTGGGTACCAACTCGGGCTAAAAGAAAGAAACAAAAACAGCCCAAAATAAAAGCCCAACAAAGAAAAGGAGCCCAAAGCTACTGTCATGAGCCTTTTTTGGCCATTTACCAAGCTTGAATACGACATGGCAGTATTCCCGTGTGTGCGTCTTCTCGATATCTTTCCAATGACACAGTACAAGTGCCAATCGGAGTTATACGGGTAAAGTTACCCCTGTTTTACCAACGACCCGTGCATAGCGATGCTCACGGGTCTCTAAGTAAGCATCAGCAATGCTATCCGCATCACAACCTTAATTCACTCTTGTAATTAAGTGCTTGGAGTATTGTCACACTTGTTCTTTTCTCTATACTACCAAGTATTAATTCTCTATTCTACTATATCATATTGTATCTAGTGTAATGGTTCTTTTTATTCATTCGTGTTGCACACGCTTGGTGTTTATTGACCTATCTACATTGGCCGTAGGACTCTGGAGCCGATTCGAGTCAGAGATCAGTGCACTGCACTATGATGTTCTAGAGGATAGCAGAAGGGACTCAGGGAGCTTGAAGATTGTAGGATCTAGGTGGGCTTTGGGGTATAAAGTTGGTAACTCTTGTAACTTTTAAACCTTTGTTATTTCTATTGAAACCGTATATTATGTCAAGTGATTTTACACTTAGAGATCGATTGATGCCTAAGTGGTTTCCACTATATATCTGGTGTTGTGCTGCTATTGTCTCTCTATCCTTACTGCACTTGTCTCTACTTTTTATCTCTTGCACTTTTGTGATTGTTTTATTTTATATACTATCATCACAATTTGCATGTGCTTAAATTAATTAAGAAGTTGAGCTTGCTTCATAAAAGAGAATCATCTTTATTAATTACACATAATATTTCACTGGTTTAATTTCAATTCATTGAAATACATTGTTTAGTGAAATAATGAATTAAAAGGAAAATCTATTATATTGAACAAGTAATTTTTAATTGGCCAACCTATTCACTCCCTCTAGGTATTTGCATAATTTCAATTGGTATCAGAGCAAGGTTGCTCTTCAAAAGCTTAATTGCTTGAGTTAGATCTTTATTTGCCTCTTTGTCATACCAATTGATTAATTTCAATTGGTATCTAAGCAAGGTTGCTCTTTACTTCGTTTATTTGTGGTTTAAATACCCGAGTTACATCCTTGCGCTCTAATTACATTTTATATAATGGATTTTAATTATCTTGACCCTAGGGATTCAGATGATAATGGTGTAGGTTGGTATACATGTGATCCAAAGATGAGAAAATTTCTTGTATGTCCTATTTGTAAATCCATAGGACATCATTATTCAGAATGTGAATTTAAGCTTAAAAAGGAAAATAAAATTCAAAACATATCTTGTGATAATGTTATAGCTTCTAGTGATTCCATGAATATAAATGCTTTTACCTCTCGCATAGAGTGTTCTTCCTCTACTCATTCAAATTGTGATGAAGATAATCTTAAATAAAAAGTTGTCAATCTTTGTTTAGATCTCGAAGAGAATAAAAACCGATATATAGAATTGGCCAAAAATTTTGATATACTTGAAGAGAAAAGAAATGAGTATAGAGGTAAATTTTAGGAGAATGTGAAACAAAAATTTCTATGTTAGAAAATAATTTAGGAGTTGCTAGGATTGCGCTTAATTATTTACAAAGTCATGAGACTTTCATATCTACTTCCTATGTTAAGGACAAGTCTATTTGTGTGCCCTTAATTGCTCCTAGCTCTTTACATGTTGATTGTGTTCATATTGTTGATGATTCCACTACTTCAAAATCTATGCCTCAACTAGATTTAAAAAAGAAAATCATAATTGGTAAATCTAAGACTATTTTGGCAAATTTTCATGAAATTAGAAAATCACCTACTTTAAAGGCAAAAGAAATAATAAAGGTGAATGAAGTATATTTGAAATCTAGTGAGTCTAGCAATGATAAACCGAGTTGTTCTACTTCATCTAAGGTTGATTTTATTTGTCACTATTGTGGAATCCATGGTCACATAATACCATATTGCTATAGACTCCTAAAGAAAAAGCATAAAAATCAACAAGGACGCTTGGTTAATAATCTTGGAAATCCTTATAGATATTTTGTTAGAAAAATTCCAAATCTTCTAATGTTATTGTGAAAAATGAATTTGTTAACAAATCGAATGGACTTTCCACCCACTCCTCTAATTTGACTCAAAAAACTAAAAAGATATCTCATGGTGCTAAATTGAGTATTAGTGGTGGAATGAACTATTCTAAGGTGAAACAAATGGATTCTCATGACTCGTAATTTCGAAATCATATTTCCGAAATTTAATTCGTAATTATAATCGATTCTTGGATTTCTTGGGTCGCATTGATGATTAGAATTAAACATTGAAATCCTTCTCAATTCTCCCATATGGTTCATATTTGATTCAGAATGTTTCGGGGAAGTTCCGAGAGAGTTTAGCTTGAAAATATCATTACAGGAGGAGTTTGCATTGGTGCAAAGTGAATTTGCACCGGTGCAGGGTTTTTTAGGAGTTTGTATCGGTGCAATAAAAGGTTGCACCAGTGCACAAAACTACTGTTCTGTCCGGACCAAGTTTGCATCGGTGCAGAGGAGGTTTGCACCGGTGCAGGGGAGTTTGCATCGATGCAGTGGAAGCTTGCATCGGTGTAAAAGTCTTCTGTTGGTTATTTGTGCAGCTTTGAACCGGTGCAGAGAGGAGTTGCACCAGTGCACAGAGCCGAGAATTGGCTCATTAAGGGCAATTATATCATTTTATGTAGGGGCTATATATATGATTGTGTGCACGATTTTGGTCATCCCTCCCAATATTTTTGACCTAAACCTTTCTCTCTATACCTCCATGGGAGTTCTCTCTCCCTTCTATCTAAAATATCTCTCCCTTCCCAAGCTCCAATGGAGTTGAGCCTTTGGGAAAGGTTGCTTCCCTCGCCAAGACCTCGCCATTAATGTGCATAGTTCGTGCCGTTGTCAAGACACCCTCACCTAGGGTTTTCTCCATTGGCTAGGCTTGAGGTAAATATGTTTCTATCTTGTGTTTGTGTGATTGTGTTAGGTCACCAAATTAATTTACAAGATTAAAATCAAAGATTTTATATAAAATCTATGTTTTGGAAATCATAAAGAAATCATGTTTGATTAAATGAAATTGGAATCATCCTTGCATTGGAATTGGGAGTTCTTGATGGATGTGAGGATATGTGAGTATCAATTTGATGTCTAGGATTTGTATTTCAATTATTGGATATTGAGGAAAATTGGGGGGTTTTGTCCTAGGAGTCAAATTGATGGAATTGAGCAGTGATCTTGTGCCTGCTAGGTGTTTGATACAATGCCGAAGGGGCTTACGAGTATAATTCATGGTTTCATAAGATTGTTAAGCCTTGGTTAGGCCCTTGTGTGTGGCATTGGATTTATGGGTGATGAATTGGATGATAGATTAGGTGTCCTTGGTGACTAGGACCCTTGTGTGCACTTGTGCACTCTAGGTGTTTGTTGAAATTCCATAGCGAAAGGAATTGTGTATCGATGTGTGAACTCGTCACACTTGGTTTGGGAATTCATCCCTACAATGTAGTGATCATGGATTGGGTTGGTTGGATGGCTAGAGATGTGATCTATGTGTGAATTCGTCACACCTATGTGGGAACTCGTCCCCTTAAAGTGAACTCGTCACTAGTATTAGGAAACTCGTTCCCCTAGATTGAATTCGTCAATCTCATAAATTTACCTTTTAAACAACCAACCAAAATAATGTGATTGCGGATGTGTGGGAAGATAGATCAATTCGTGATCTCCGGGTCAATTCGTGATCCTCGGACCAATTCGTGGTCATTCGCATGTGGGGTTGGTTCTTTAATTCGTTGAGACATCCCGAATCAATTCGTGATTCCTTCGTGAGCTAGTCGGTCCGTGAATTTGTTGAGGCGACTATAAATCGATCCCGGGATTAATGGTTTTTTTTGTGGTTTTTAAAACATAGTCCATGTTGGGGTAAGCCGGTCCTTGTTTGTAGGACGGTCGAGACTCATGTGACTCTTTCAAAGTATAGTCCACATTTGGGGTAGGCCGGTCCTTATTTAGTGAGGTAGTTCGAGACTCGTGTGACTCGTTTTCAAAGTTGTGTTAAGCTAGGAGTCGAACAAACTAATCAAGAAAGATAAATCAAATTACCAATGTATACCTATATAGATATGTATATAGAGGAAAAGAAAGGATTAATGATGTTCAATGTGGTTTATTGGATTATAGGTATAAGCTAAGTCGTGGAATTAGCTAGTGAACTCGATGTGATGTTGGGCTTGGTGTGCCATAGTTGGTAATGGTGTTGCTATATACGAGTTGTGCTCTTGGTTGTATCTTCCCTAGAGAGTTGTGATAGTGATGCCATATCGGCATGGCATGGTCAAGGTTGAAGTCCTTGGTCCTTACAGCCTTGTTCTAGCGTGCGTTGCTTGGTTGCGTGATTAAGAGGTACATGGTAAAGAGAGGGTATTTGACTTGTGTCGTTGTTGGTCTTGAGCAAGATTAAATGGCTGGGTTATCTCTTGGTGTACTTGTGCAGATGTAAGACTTGGTTAGACTTATGAGTCTTGGTTTAAATAGTAACTTGGTAGTGGTGTTTGGGTTTGTGTGAGTGATGGCATGCTTGGGATTGCATCGTAGGGATTCACACTACTTGCACATGTCACCATAATTGCATTTACACTTGATAGATGCATATGTGCTGGGTCTTTATGACTCAACCTTCTTTTTACAGTTTTCTGCAGGTTTGAATAATTGGTAGCATGTAGTGGGAAGTTGGAGTTGGCTTGCTCTACCTTCATTTCAGTGAGAAGCATTTTACTGTATTTCATTCATGTATCATTGTAATAAATCCCCTTTTCCCTTTACTTGTAGTTGAGTTTCATTTCAAATGTAAAGGTCTTGTAAGTATTTCAATTTCAAGCAAGTATTACATAAAGGATTTGTAAAGAAATGTGTTTGACTATTCACGGCCCTTTATAATGTGTTTGGTTAATGTGGTTTTATAATTAATCATTCTTTTCTTCCATTCAAAAAAATGGTTTGAAAATCCGGGGCGTGACAACTTAGTATCAGAGCTTTCGTTCGAAAACCTTGGAACCTTGGGGAGGTTTTTATCTCAATGGGTTCTTCATGTGCTTTCCATGGAGTCATTTGTTCGTGTTTGAATGCATCGAGAGTTGCATGGCATTAGTATGCCCTTGTAAGAGGCATATGAAGTTGGTATTAGTATGCCCTTGTATGAGGCATAGGAAGTTGGCATTAGTATGCCCTTGTTTGAGGCATAGGAGCTTGGTATTGGTCCTTGAGATGAGTTTGGCTTCCGTTAGTGTATTGGAGGTTGTACCTATGGATATGTGTGTGTGTTGAGTGCATGGTTGTTTTCCTAGCATGCGATATGGATTGACTCATAGTATATGTGTAGAGATTAGTGCTATCATGATTCGTGTATTGAACGTGTTATTTTTGTGTTTGCTAGGACTTATCATCGCTAGTCGCTTCGGTTGTCGGGATGGTAACTCATCGGAGAGGTCGTAGGATTCGTCAGGTGCGTCAGGAAGTCCCGATGGAAGATGTTCGCGATGAGGAAAACGTTGAAGTGGGTCAAGAAGGAGCAGTGGATCCTCGATTGTTTGTGAGGCAGCTTGCTGAGGCCATGGTTGAGGCCACCAGAGAAGTTCAAGCCCCCAGGGCTAGAGGTGTTAGCCATGTGATGGAGGCTTTACGCGAGTTCCATGCTATGAACCCTCCTAGTTTCAATGGAGAGGGTGAGCCTACTGAGGCCAATCATTGGCTTTCCGGAATTTGTAAGGCATTAGACACCCTTCACATAGATGAGGATGAGATGAGAGTGTCTTTCGCATCCTATCAGTTGGTCGGTGAAGCAAGAGAGTGGTGGAGTTCCATAGTTGAAGCCAATATAGATGCACGGAGGTTGGCTAGAGTTGCAGATCCGGGTTTAGTTGATGAGAATGCAGGTGCTATATCATGTAAGCAGTTCATTTCTGTCTTCGAGGATCAGTACTTCCTAAAATCTTTTTGTGAGTAGTTGAGGATGCAATTCGAGTTGCTGCAGCAGGGTGACATGACGGTCTTGCAGTACGCGATCAAATTTTAGTCTTTGTCCAGTTTTGCTCCAGAGTTAGTCAGTTCGGAAGATCACAAGTGTAAAAGATTCGAGTGGGGTCTTCATCTCTCCATCCAGAGACTCATTGTTGGGCAGTGCATTCATTCGTTTGCCACTATGTTGGATCGTGCCAGGGCTATTGAGCCTATTTGCAAGGAAGAAGAGAAAGAAGTCAGAGTGTGGCAGCCTCGTCGACAGTCTTTTATTTCAAATTCCACATCTTCTCCAAGCAGTCTTAGGAGGAAACGGCTTAGAGATCATTCTCTTTCTCGGAGTCAGCAGGGTTCTCAGTCCATCGTCAGAGTTGGTGTTGCAGAAGAGCTATCCAGGAGCCACATTTTTTTCATTACTGCAATCAGGAAGGGCATTACCGTTCTTAGTGTCGCCAGGTTACTTGTTTCGAGTGCGGTCAGTCAGGGCATGTGGGAAGGATTTGCCCATAGAGGAGCGGCAGACAAGGAGAGATGTCAGTTGGGCGTCACTCGTCGGGTGGACCAAGAGTTGCAGCTCCAGCAAGGGAGTCAGAATCAACAGTCTCATCACCAGTCGTTCTCACCCAGTCCTCAGTTTGAGAGAGGAATTAGTTCTGGAGGTGCACGTCAGGATTCGATTTAGAGAGGCAAGCAACCAGTGGAGCGTATGACTCATAGTAGAGTGTACACGATTGCTACGGCAGATCCTCAGCCACTGATTTCTCCGTCTTAGTAGACCCATTTCATGTTTGTTGTCCTAGTTGTATTGTGTGTTGATGGGATTGGCATCCCTTGTTGTATTTTGCTAGTAGCATCGTAAACTCGGTTTGACATTATGCATTTTGTTTTGGATGTTGCTTCAATTTGTGGACGTCGTTGTAAGAATCTTCTCGGTTGAGACTTTTGTTACCTAGTTGGGATGCTTCTTGTTGCAAGTTTCATGTTCTCATACTTCATAAATTGTTGCACGATGATTTGAGTTATGATCTCACTTCCGTTTGAATTGTGGAGGAGTTGTATTGGTTCTCTTGTGCCACCTTGTTCTTGTTGTAATGGCCACGTTTGATATTTACTCTCCACTTGTTCGATTGCTATGTCTTTTGGGACCGTTCTTGTCTTCTTGAAAATCCACATCCTTGTGCCCCAAGCGTTGGGTAGATTATTAAATACATTGGGAACGAGTAATTGAGTCAGTTATTCTTATACCTTTAGTGTGGAATTGACCGTGTGTGTGTGTGTATGTTTCATTGATTGTGTAGTATAAGGATGACCCTATAACTTAGGTTGAGAATAGTGTCCGGCCGGCACCTCTCAAACTTGAATTATAGTGGTCACTTGATTATTGCATTGGGTGTGGGGGGGATGTGTGTGTACCCGAGGATAGGGTGACGAAATTACAAGATGTGTGTATGTGAGTTTGTAGAATGATAGCAAAGTGTTGACGATTGCAAACTGATTCTTCCTCGTTGTGGATATCGTTGTGAGACGATTATTGGTTTCTAGTTCTTGAGGAGACAAATCCCTTGTGGGATCCTCCGTCCCATTGTACCTCTGGCAAAATAACTTTTTGTGCCGGCGTGTCCCTTTCGTGTCGGTGTGTCCTTTCATGTCGACATGTCCCTTTCGTGTCGGCGTGTCCACACCTTTTCGACAGTTGTCCATTTTACTCTTTTGTGTGAAACGCGGGTTTATATCAAGTTTGATGTTCCTTGGTCGTGATCTTTGCTCCTCTAACCTTAGTTAATTTCGGGGACGAAATTCTTTTAAGGTGGTTGAGGTGTCATGACTCGTACTTTCAAAATCATATTTCCGGAATTTAATTCATAGTTATAATCGATTCTTGGATTTCTTGGGTCGCATTGATGATTAGAATTAAACGTTGAATTCCTTCTCGGTTCACACATATGGTTCGTATTTCATTCAAAATGTTTCGGGGAAGTTCCAAGAGAATTTGGCTTGAAAATATCATCACAGAAGGAGTTTGCATTCGTGTAAAGTGAGTTTGCACCGGTGCAGGGGTTTTTAGGAGTTTGCATCGGTGCAAGGAAAGGTTGCACCGATGCACAAACCTACTATTCTATCCAGACCAAGTTTGCATCAGTGCAGAGGAGGTTTGCACCGGTGCAGGGGAGTTTGTATCATTGCAGTGGAAGCTTGCACCGGTGCAAAAGTCTTCTGTTGGTTATTTGTGCAGGTTTGCACCGGTGCAGAGAGGAGTTGCACCGGTGCACAGAACCCAGAATTGGCTCATTAAGGGCAATTGTGCCATTTTATGTAGGGGGCTATATATATGATTGTGTGCACGATTTTGGTCATCCATACCAACATTGTTTACCTAACCCTTTCTCTCTCTACCTCCATGGGAGTTCTCTCTCCTTTCTATCTAAAATATCTCTCCCTTCCCAAGCTCCAATGGAGTTGAGCCTTTGGGAAAGGTTGCTCCCCTCGCAAAGACCTCACCATTGATGTGCATAGTTTGCACCATTGTCAAGACACCCTCACCGAGGGTTTTCTCCATTGGCTAGGCTTGAGGTAAATATGTTTCTATCTTGTGTTTGTGTGATTGTGTTAGGTCACCAAATTGATTTACAAGATTAAAATCAAAGATTTTCTATAAAATCCATGTTTTGAAAATCAAGAAGAAATCATGTTTGATTAAATGAAATTGGAACTATCCTTGCAATGGAATTGGGAGTTATTGATGGATGTGAGGATATGGGAGTGTTAATTTGATGTCTAGGACTTGTATTTGAATTATTGGATATTGAGGAAAATTGGGGGGTTTTGTCCTAGGAGTCAAATTGATGGAATTAAGCGGTGATCTTGTGCCCGTTAGGTGTTTGATACAATGCCCGAGGGGATTACGAGTATAATTCATGGTTTCATAGGATTGTTAAGTCTTGGTTAGGCCCTTGTGTGTGGCCTTGGATTTATGAGTGATGAATTGGATGATGGATTAGGTGTCCTTGGTGACTAGGACCCTGATGTGCACTTGTGCACTCTAGGTGTTTGTTGAAATTAGATAGCGAAAGGAATTGTGTATCAATGTGTGAACTCATCACACTTGGTTTGGGAATTCATCCCTACGATGTAGTGATCGTGGATTGGGTTGGTTGGATGGCTAGAGATGTGATTTATGTGTTGATGTGTGAATTTGTCACACCCACGTGGGAAATCGTCCCCTTGAAGTGAACTCGTCACTAGTATTGGGAAACTCGTTCCCCTAGATTGAATTCGTCAATCTCATAAATTTACTTATTAAACAACCAACCAAAATAATGTGATTATGGATATGTGGGAAGATAGATCAATTCGTGATCTCCGGGTCAATTCGTGATCCTCGGACCAATTCGTGGTCATTCGCATGTGGGGTTGGTTCTTTAATTCGTTGAGATAACCCGAATCAATTCGTGATTCCTTCGTGAGCTAGTCGGTCCATGAATTTGTTGAGGCGACTATAAATTGATCCCGGGCTTAATGGTTTTTAAAGTGGTTTTCGAAACATAGTCCATGTTGGGGTAAGCCGGTCCTTGTTTGTAGGACGGTCAAGACTCATGTGACTCTTTCAAAGTATAGTCCACATTTGGGGTAGGCCGATCCTTATTTAGTAAGGCAGTTCGAGACTCGTGTGACTCGTTTTCAAAGTTGTATTAAGTCGGGAGTCGAACAAACTAATCAAGTAAGATAAATCAATTCACCAATGTGTACCTATATAGATATGTATATAGAGGAAAGGAAAGGATTAATGATGTTCGATGTGGTTTGGTGAATTGTGGGTATAAGCAAAGTCGTGAAATTAGCTAGTGAACTCGATGTGATGTTGGGATTGGTGTGCCATAGTTGGTAACAGTGTTGCTATATACAAGTTGTGCTCTTGGTTGTGTCTTCCCTAGAGAGTTGTCATAGTGGTGCCATATCAATATGGCATGGTCAAGGTTGTAGTCCTTGGTCCTTACGTCCTTGTTCTAGCGTGTATTGTTTGGTTGTGTGATTGAGAGGTACTTGGTAAAGAGAGGGTATTTGACTTGTGTCGTTGTTGGTCTTGAGCAAGATTGAATGGTTGGGTTATCTCTTGGTGTACTTGTGTAGATGTAAGACTTGGTTAGACTTATGAGTCTTGGTTTGAATAGTGACTTGGTAGTGGTGTTTGGGTTTGTGTGAGTGATGGCATGCTTGGGATTGCATCGTAGGGATTCACACCACTTGCACATGTCACCATAATTGCATTTACACTTGATAGACACATATTTGCTGGGTCTTTATGACTCAACCTTCTTTTTACAGTTTTTTGCAGGTTTGTATGATTGGTAGCGTGTAGCGGGAAGTTGGAGTTGGCTTGCTCTACTTTTATTTCAGTGAGAAGCATTTTATTGTATTTCATTCATGTATCATTGTAATAAATCCCCTTTTCCCTTTACTTGTAGTTAATTTTCATTTCCAATGTAAATGCTTTGTAAGTATTTCAATTTCAAGCAAGTATTACATAAAGGATTTGTAAAAAAATGTGTTTGACTATTCACGACCCTTTGTAATGTGGTTTGGTTAATGTGGTTTTATAAGTAATCATTCTTTTCTTCCATTCAAAAAAAAAATGGTTTGAAAATACGGGGCGTGACATGGCTAAAGTAAATTCACATATGATTTGGAAAGAAGTTAAAAAGAAGGTTGCTTGATTCTTGATTGATATGGGTACTTTTTAACATATGCTTCTCATGCCATATTTTTATTGTCTTGGTACCCTATCCTTCTTGTATGTATTACCTCATGCTTAAATTGGTATTTTTTGGTATATACTTTTTCTTTTCATGATGTATGTGGCCTATATTCTTTTCATGCATGATTAGTCATGATTTTCTTGTTGCAAGTATTTAGATTTTGTTTTTTCCATGTTTATCTTGATATATCCAATTGTTCATGGCTTTCCTATTAGAATGAGTATTTTTATCTTGTTTAAATGTTTAAAAGTCTATGAATTTGTGCCTAGGTCCCCCTATTTTTAATATGTGATATTTTGTC
>NMUG010002826.1:0-15491 GCA_002855965.1 Monotropa hypopitys
AATAAAGAAATCCCACATATGATCATATAACAGATAAGATCGACTTGAGTAGTCTTTTCAAATAGAATATTAGCAATACTAATTTCTACCTCCCTGAATATTATAATCAGAATCTAAAATATACTATATTGTCCATAACCTTCAATATAAGATCTTTCTCTGTAATGAATACCTCAATATCAGATAGTCAATGGAAATTTGAATATATCCCAGAAATTCAAATAGTTCTTCAGATGATCAATAAATAAAGATGCAATGAATATATACATCAAATAAGAACAGTGACATTCTAATCAAAAACTCCCAGAATAACCGATATCATATCAGAAAATGCTTCTGTCACTCAAATATAAACTAATGACCATCACTGCTCTGTCTCTGATCCTGCTTACCACGTTTCTGCTGCGCAACTCTGATTACTACTTCCTTTCACTGTTCTGTTACTGATGAATCAATTATTTTCCTCTAACTATTTCCAGAATCAACTTCTTGTACTTTTCTAATATCGATATGTTTATCCCAAAATCCGTACCCTGAAATCAGAACTCTGTTCTCATATCCACTGAATATATTCATAGAACGTCATTTTCCAAATGGACTTTTGAATCAGATCTTGACTTTTCGCAACGGATAATAATCTCATTCCCAAACTGATACTCAAATCAGAATACTAGCATTCACATCGGATATCAAAATCCATTTTTACAGTTTTGAACAAACACCCTGATATTTCACTGTACCCATTCCATTCAATCCTAGATTTCTCGAGCACTCTTACTGTTCACTGTACCAACACAAAACCCGATAATTTCCATACACAAACATTGTACCTGATGATTCCATTCACTTCCAAAGATGTCGAACACTGTTGATACTGAATCATCTTCATACCAGACTTGATAGAAATTCATATCAAAATCACAGAATCAAACTGATACAGATAATCCGCTAGAAAATAGAAGTCTGTCTTCATCCACACAATACAATCTAGAATTATGTCGATAGGATACATTGTTTCTGAACTTTGAATAAAAAATCTATAATATCCAATTTTCAATGTAGATATCAAGCCGTCTTGCAACCAGATCACTTAGAATTGATATAGAATACCAGAATACCAGAACACAGTAGATAAGAATATCTGCTTCTCAAACCTGAACTCCCGGATTATCTTTCGTAATAAGAAATTTTCTAGATCACTACTCTTGTCCAATAAGATTCATACAATAATATTACATAGATTCGTGCCAATAAAGAATTCCAGAATCTGTTAACGATAATAGAATATCCAAATCCCAGAAATTAGAAATCCTGTGCATAATATCAGAAAAACTACTCGCCCGAATTTAGAATACCAGATAGACTGTCCAATAGTCTTCCCAGAATAATATAGAATAAAATTCCCCAGCACACACAGATATCCCGGCTAAAATAAATATCTTAATTTCTGATAATACCATATCCTCAGAATAGAAATAATACCGGAATAAACAGACCTCCCAGTCTCTGACAATCCAGAAAAATAACCAAACTCTGCTTCAGAATCCCAAATATCATTCATTTCCCAGTTTTGAAATCTTTCTTACACGGATATAACTATCTTGAAGCAAAATTCTGTTCCCAATTCGCTGAACATATGTAGTACTAAATTCTTAATTTCTTACTATTGCAGCCAGCTGTCGCTTCATTCCAATACTTTATACTCAATGTGAGATAACCACAGTCCTCAGAATAAGATTTTGTTATTTCTTTATTTAATTCAAACATTTATTTCTTATATTCGAATAATTGTTTATAATGAAATATTTTGGCATTTGCATATTTACAAATTTTATTTGCATGTTCATTCTTCACTTCCACATTACATTGTTCTTTTTAACACCAGAATATTGATTCATTTTAACACCAGCAAACAACCTAACTCACAAATCAGCACTAAATTGCTATTAACAATATAACTGAACTAAAACAAACTCACAATAGGCTGGAAAAACTAGAAACAACTACTGACAAACTAAAAGCAACAGAAAACGAACAACTAAACTGAACTGAACTAAAACAGAACTACTGAACAACTGAAAGCACCAGCTAACTACTGAACTGAAATAAAGCTGACAAACTGAAATAAAAATCTAATAATAAAACAAATATCTGAAATGAAATTACTAGAAAACTCCTCACATACACACACACTACTACGAATATACATACACATATATACGAAAATTGTATATATACGTACCGCTAAGCACAATCCTTGCACCACCATCGCAAGCTGTCGCACCTCCACGAACCATCGCCGACGCACCACAGCCACACATCGCCACCGCTGCTGCAACACAGAGCCACCACTGGAAAAAAACAGCCACGCACCACTGCACCGCAGCCAAGCCACAGCCACCGCGTCGCAGCCGGGGCAACCACGCTAGAGCCACCACCTTTACCTATTGTTGCTGTCGTCCATGGCCGCCCGCCATCGCTGCCACCGCTGCAGCCCTGTGCCGCCCCCTGCGCGCACCTCCTCCTCCCTCTCTCTTCTCCCCTGATATGCTCCCCCTCTCTCTCTTACCCTTGCCAACCGACCTCTCTCTCCCTCCCTGCCTCCTCTGTCGGTCGCCACCGCACCTCCATCTCCTCTCCCTTCTCTCGGTCGGCCTCCTCCCTCTCTGTCGACTCCCTGTGTCACGAAACCCTCCCCTCCCCCAAAACTGTTACACCCAAATTGAAATGGGAGGGGAACCTCCCGAACTTCTTTTTTTTATTTTTTAATTACTTTAATTACATAATTACCCTTTTTGTTATTTTACTTACACTTAAACCCTTATATAATTCATTTCTTTTAAAAAAATTATTAAATTAAATTACAAAATTACCCTTAACCTCTTTAAACTTCACTTAAGTCCTTAATTAATTTACTTTTATTATAAACTTTATTTCTTATTTTGGAAATTCCAAACTCGCCCAAATAAATTTTTAATCGCATCAATAAATTATAATTAACTTTAAAATTTTAATTCATCACTAATAAATTTTTATCAATGCAAATTATTGCGTAATTACTTCTTAATGAGATACGGGTCTTCCAGACTGGCCCAATCTTACAATAGAATGGTCCGGGTGCACACGTTCAATATGGATGACCTCGTCCTCTGCAAAGCTGTTAGAGCTCACAAAAAGCAAAGCTCAATCCCAACTGAGAAGGACCATACCGGGTCACTGATATCATTGGATCCGGATCATATCGACACGAAGACCGTGAAGGACGGAAGATCCCAAGACCGTGGAATGCGAAGAACCTACAGATGTATTACCACTAAAGCTCAGGCCCATGCTTGGGAAAATTTTTTCACTTCTTGTTTATTGGCCCATGCTTGGGAGAATTTTATTTTCACTTATGATTTACTGGCTTATGGTAATCTTAGTTACGGTTCATTTTTGGACAGTGAAGCTTGTACATCGACCCATACTTGGGAATTCTATCCTAGCCCATTATTGGGAGTTGATTACACATTGATTACCACGGTCCAATTAAGGACAGAGAAGCTTTTTTCTTCGGCCAATTGTTGGCAATTGGTTCAGACATCCGAACGTCAAGATTTATAAGAACAACATTTACTTTG
Source organism: Monotropa hypopitys (assembly GCA_002855965.1). Lineage (NCBI taxonomy): Eukaryota > Viridiplantae > Streptophyta > Magnoliopsida > Ericales > Ericaceae > Monotropa > Monotropa hypopitys. Next base: position 3,621 of record NMUG010002826.1, read on the forward strand.
CAATTGTCTGGGGGAAATTAACAACAGATAATTTCAAAGTATGGGGATACAGCAAGGTCCTAGAGCAAACCGAAGCAACAAACGAAGCAACAAAGTTGAAAATTTCAAGCAGAATTTTCATAAAACTTCCAAAATATAACCGGTGCAACATTATAAAAAGTCATAAAAGGCACGAAGGCCATAACACGATATCGGCACGTAGGCCGTAGCAAAAGTAGTTGAACAACGGCACACTGTACCGGCTAACCAAAAACAAAATAAATAGAAGGCTATGGGAGAATTTCTTCAGTAGGAGGATCCTCATTAGCACGCTCATCCACAGCCGTAGGCAGAGGGTCCGCATCAACAACATGGTCCACAGCAACAACCGGAGGGTTTTCAGCCGGAGCAGCTAGAAACATAGAGCGCATGTGAGAATCAACAGGGACTCCGGCCACATCTAGGCCAAGAAGGTAGCCCCATTTTAACGCATCCTCCCGGATGATGTCCACCTGTCAGGAGTACTCCACTTCGACCATGTGAAAGCCCGCATCATACCCCTTTGCGTCGGCATCTTCCAGCTCGACCTGATGATAGGCTTCGGCCTCTGATGCACGACAGACGTCCTTTGTATGGGCCCAGACCTCCTCATTGTAAGCTTTCACAGCATTGTCCTGAGCCCTAACATCCTCCTGGAGCTGGGCATTCAGAGAGTCGACAACCCCTTTTGAAGCCATCATGTTCTGTTCAACCCTCTGGTAGCACCGGGGCTCGTTCAGCAAGGTCGCATCAAGGGCCACAGACTTCTCCACGCTCAGGAGATATGCTGTGCAACCTAGAAATAAGGAAGAATGGAGCTCATAATTTAAAAATGAAATTTCCTATGAAGAGGAAAGCAAGGGAACTACCTAGAGAGCCAGAGATATACCGGAGTTGTAGATCTCGTACTGAGTCTTGGGAAGCACCGCCTCATCGTTCGGGAGCAGGATGGCCTAGGCCATGGCCGTAGTAACCTCCAACATCTTGACAGAGTCAGTAGGCAAGACATCACGACCTTGGAAATAAAGACGGGGGCTCCATAGAACTAAAGCCGATGACATAATGTCTTCCAGCAGGCAAGCAAGCTCTGCCTCATAGTTCTGGAGGCACGGTTTGTATAGAGAAACCATGGACATCTTATGGAACTTGCTGGTAGATGTGTTCTGCATGTCCTATGGCATGGGGGGTAGGATCTGAAGTGATGGTTTTAAAGGTGTCTCCTTGTTTGTCGCTGGAGCAGCAGCAGGAGGGTACACCACCTTAGTGGGGATTCCCATGTTGATGAAGGGTCAGTTTTTTCGACGGGTCATGGTGAGAGGTGTTTCGGGCACTGGGTCAGACTAGTTCTCTCGGAAGATTCAGTGGCAGCAGTTCTTTCACGGATCACTATGCCCATTGGCTTGGGCTTCATCTTCTTGATGTAAGAATGGTACGTGGGAACGTATCCGAGCAGTGTTGGGGCATCACAAGATTTGATGTCGATCTGGTAGAAGGCATTGATCTGGTCTTTGGAGGTGCCCTTCTTTAACCGACCAACCAACTTCGGATTTGCAAACGACAGCATAAAAAGTTAGCACCTATGGAAACAAAAAGAAAAAATGCAAACTAAAGTGAGACGCCACCAACTTAGTACGGAGAGGCCCTAAAGAATTTCTTATGGACCATTCGCATATGTGCTCTGCACCGTGATGTATTCCTTCCCCACATTGATCAGAGTCAGGGAGCCAGTCAATGGCATGGTCGAAGCCCCTCCGGATCACCGAAAAGTACCACTTGGAGGCCTTATTTTGATTAATGCAGTACATTCTGAAGAAATCATTGGTTCTGAATTTGAGCTTGAATAACCAGTTGAGTTCGGCTATTGAAACATCGATCCAGAAAAATAGACCGTTAGTTGAGCCGTGGTTAGGCCCAACATAGATAGAATCCGGACAAGGTACGGGTCAATGGGAAACTGGACTCCACCCTCTATAATGGCCATGAAGGGGATAACCAGTTGCCTAATCTTGTGGGAGACTTTTGGGTTCCCATCATCGTCTTCCGTCACCATCTCGATTACCATGTTGTCTGGAATGCAATACTTTTGCCAGACCTCCCCGGGCTTCAATGGTGTGTTAAAGTGGGCCCGAAATGGGCTGCCATTGCTGGTTTCTGTTGTACCACCATGGTTTCCAGACATAGCATCATGTACCTGACCACACAAATACAAGGGGTCAGGAACTGAGATTGTCTAAGAAAAACACAGCCATCCCAACTCAATTGAGCCAGAAGGTTGGTTGGCGGGGTGGTACGGAGGATTGGCAGAATACACCCCAAAGGTGCTACAACATAGGCGGAAGTCCAGAAGCAGAACTCGACAGGCTCAACTCAAGCCCGATAGTTCTATTCGAACTATGGAGAAAATGAAATCGTGTGAAGAATAAATTATCTGGATATCGATAGAATGGGAAGCCAGATTTCGGTGGGGTTGAGGGGGGAATTTCTGGTGAACACTGGTAGTTGCAGAGATTTTTGGGTGTGGCAAGAAGAGCAGATAAAAGATTCAACTCCCCATGTCAAACAATTTATAGAGGGGATGGGAAGGCTCTCTAATGGCTAGCGAGAATCCCAAAGGTCCTCACTAATGGCCAACTCTAGCGTGACACATGGACGGAAGTTTCCAGAAGGTGGGTGATGGTTGTCGGATGAAAGCCACGGGCCCCCTTTGCTTACTCCGGAAGTTGCGATAAACAGAGAACTGGTGAAGAGCACAAAACGGAATCCAGTATTCTAATCCTTTACAGACAGGGGCTCCCGGGCCAAGATGGTTAGTGGGTCGGCTGGGTCAACGGGAGACATATTTGGTACGGACAACGGTACTCAATTCTTACAAACCTATCACTTCGGAAGAATTGAGGGGCTATTGTGGTAATCGAACTATGTCAGGCCTACGGGGCAGATAAACGGAGCAGGCCTACAAGGGGCCAAGCCCCAGATGGGCAGGTGATCCAATCTGTATGATGGACCAATGGGTCATACCTCAATGGCAGTAGCGTCACGGTAGGGCAAACCGTAGCCCCACACTGACAGGATAATAAGCAGCAACATTGTTGGTATGGAAAATATTGGTCTTCAAACCACGACCTCATGGACAGGAACCAAGCAATAGCACGGGTGGTGCCAGACTACCGGAGTCAGGATGCGTCGCCCGTGTACCGAGCAGTGCAGCCGAGCAGTTGGAACTCACAGCCCACACCAGACCAACAGATCATAGGGATCTCGATAACGGATTGGGGATTGCAAGAGCCTTACGCTCCCGTAGATCTCGTCGGAGATCACGGGCCGATATTCCATACTGGGAGCAGAGGATTGACTATAAGAGGGAAGCTGTCACGCCCCGGATTTTCAAACCATGTTTTTTTGAAATTAGATTTATATAAAGATAACTAAGTACCAACATATATCCCAACCACACAAGCACGAAAATCTAGGCATGAATGATAAAGAAATAAAGGTGCAAACAAACCATAGAGTAAGGAGAGTAAGAGAAGTAAAAGTTTAAGGTTTTACAGACCTCCTACTCTATTACAAGCTCAAAGGAGCCTAAATAAACATAAAGGATAAAAGGCTTCTTCCAAAAGTCTTCCAAAAACAAGCTATGCGTCACATCCTCCAAGGGAGGGATCAACACCTGTGGAGGTAAAAGAAGGGCGTGTCACGCAAAAGTAGGAAATACCTATAATCTAGCATGTTCAATACTGGCATGGACTCGTGTGTGAATATCGAGCATACAATGTATGGCCATGCACAAGACTCAAACAATGGCAATGATCCAACTACTACCACGTGACTCCAACCAAGCTAACCACATGTAAGATATAACACAAGGACCACTAGACCAAGTGACCACATAATCATGTATATAAATTTCCATTTCTTCCCATGATACACATGTATAAGTTCACCTTTTTATTTTTGATTTCATACAATGGATATCTTTTATAATCTCGTCATAAGTCCATTCCAAGTTATCCCATTTATTTCATCCTTTGTACTTGATATTATGGATACCCATGGAATCCCGTCATAAGTCCATTCTATGTTATCCCATTTCTGATTATCGTTGTGTCAAGTAACGTTGATAGGGTAGGGTTGGTTTAGTAGGCGGCCAAATCCACTAACCATTCCTTTCCATCGTTCCCCAAGTAATCGCTAGGAGGGCCAAGATACCCCCATTGTACACAATGTCATGCATGACGCGACCATCCCGGGAACCCCATCATAAGTCCGTTCCCGTATACAATACAAGTCAACCCCTGTCGCTGTTATGCCACCTAGACAAAGCTATCCAATCATGTTATTCGCGCAATCAATCATGTCAATTCAATTTTATTTGTTCATATCTTAATTCCTAGCCAATGCTAGCCAATTCCATACGAGGGTCATTAATTTTCATTTATTTCATCATGACTTAATCAATACAATAATCGACCCAACATGCAACCCATGTTCACCACACATGACCAATGTGACTAATGCATTGAATGCACATCGAATATGCCCAATTTCATGAATACCAACTCAATTTGAACACATGACTACCAATTAACCAAAAACCCTAAATATAAAAATTAGGGTTCATGCAAATTTGGGGGTTTTCAACACAATGCTCAACACATGAAATTGAATCTAAGAATAGTATGAGACATCCCTAGAGACTACAAACCCACCACCAATTTCATAATTTAAGCCATAGACCCTTATCAATTTCTTACAAACATGACTTGGTACAAAATTGATAAAATCACTTGTATACAAGGAGGGAGAAGGAAGAATGCTCAATCAAGAGCATGCTAGGGATAGACAAATCCTACCTTAATAGAGCTTCAACCAACTCTAGAACTCGAACATTAATGGACGGCGTAGATATGTAGCTTGCCGGAAAGCTCTCGTCGCGAGGAACAATGTTTCTTCTAGCCAAATATTCAATGGAAGCTTGAAAAACTTTGATTTATAGAGAGAAATGAGAGGTTTTTAGAGTGAGAGGGTGTAGGGAGGTAGAGAGAGTGTGTTGAAGTGTTGTGAATGATTTTAGGTCATTCCCATGATTTTTGTTGAGTTAAAAAGTGTGGGAGAAGACCAAAATGCCCCTGCGATTCTCTATTGATTTGCAGTCTACACAACCGTAACCGGTTGCGCCCGAGATAATGCTACCGGTTGTGCTACGCGCGGTAGTTTCTCAAAATTTTCTGCAGGGAAGGAGGCATTATCGGTTGCGCCCCAAAATCGCACTACCGGTTGTGCTACGCTCAGTCAAAATGCTAAAACTGTTGTCAAAAGATTTTTGTGCCTAATTTATTTGTCCGGACTCCGATTGACGCGATTCAAGTTGCATTGGGTTCGTAATGGGACTTGGAGATTTAAAAACCATACAAGATCATCCACACGACAATTTAAATTCTAGAAAATATTTATAAAATACGAGTCGTGACACCTCAACCACCTTAAAAGATTTTCGTCCCCGAAATTTCCTAAAGTAAGAGTACAAACAACTATACGAATCCAAATCAAATCAAATACAACTCAAAACAACTCCGGATATTTACTACGCATCTCGTCCTCGTGCTCCCAAATTGCTTCTTGGACACCATGATTGCTCTATAAAATTTTCAACAACGGAATAGTCTTGCCCCGAAGTACTTGCTCCCTAGAATCGAGGACACGAATCAGTTTCTCTTCGTACAACACATCGGATTCAAGTTCCACATTCGACCAATCAATCACGTGAGATGGATCCAGCTCATACTTCTGCAACATGGATACGTGAAAAATATCGTGGACCTTTGAAATGTTTGATGGCAACGCCAAGCGATACACAACTTCTCCAATCTTCTTGATGATATCGAAGGGACCTATGAAAACGCAGCGTAAGCTTCCCTTTCGTTCCAAAGTGCGAAATACCATGATGAGGAGACACTTTGAGGAATATGTGATATCCAACTTCAAATGACAAAGGCGTACGACATCTATCGGCATAACTTTTGTAGCGGCTTTGAGCAGTAATCAATCTTTGGTGAATTAACTTGATTTGCTCGGTAATCTGTTGTGTCATCTCCGGTCCAATAATGGCCGACTCTCTCATGTCAATCCAACAAATGGGCGATCTACACGGCCTACCATACAAGGCTTTAAACGGAGCCATACCAATGCTAGAATGATAACTGTTGTTGTAGGCGAATTCTATCAACGGCAAAATGATCAACCCAACTCCCATGGAAATCCAAGATGCATGCCCGCAACATATCTTCAAGAATCTGAATCGTGCGCTCTGACTGGCCGTCAGTCTGTGGATGGAAAGCGGTGCTAAACAAAAGTTTCGAACCGAGAGAAGCTTGTAAACTACGCCAAAATCGTGATGTGAATCGTGGGTCTCTATCGGACACGATAGACGAAGGGAATCCATGAAGTCGAATAATATCCCGAATATACAATCGGCTCAATGAATCCACGGATTGGGCAACTCGAATCGGCAAAAAGTGAGCAGTCTTCGTCAAATGATCAACAATAACTCAAATAGCATCTTGACCACCTGGCAATTTTGGCAAACTCGAAGCAAAATCCATCGTGACGTGCTCCCACTTCCATTCGGAAGTTGGTAAAGGTTGTAGCAAACCGACAGGATGTTGATGTTCGTCCTTGACTTGTTGACATGTGAGACACCTAGAAACGAACATAGCGACATCTTTCTACATACCCGACCACCAAAATTGGCGTTTGAGATCATGATACATCTTCGTTCCACCCGAATGAATGGCTAATGGTGAATGGTGAAACTCGTGAAGAATACCTCCTCGGCAAGATGAAGGAACGAACAAACGACCACAAAATCGCAAACTCGAATCTGAGTGGATGATTTACCCTTGACGCGCATCTCCACTAAAAAACTTCACCCGTAACTCAAATTCTTCCGAATCATCGGCTTGTGCCTCTATAACCCACCGAGATAACTCTGATTGTATCGATAAATTGCATAAGGTAGCTTGATCCCCAACATCTTTGGCATGCAAAAGAAACAAACCTAAATCCTCCATGGACTTCCAATCACGTACGGCTAAACTCGCAAGATGAGAAGACTTTTGACTCAACGCGTCGGCAACCACGTTGTCTTTACCCGGATGATAGCGCAACTCGAAATCATAGTCCTCCAAATGTTGCATCCATCGATGTTGCCGTAGATTCAACTCCTTTTGCGTAAATAGGTACTTCAAGCTTTTGTGATTAGAAAACACTTCAAATTTCTCCCCGTAAAGATAATTACGCCACATCTTCAATGCAAAAACAATCACCGCAAGCTCAAGATAATGAGTAGGATAGTTCCGCTCGTGCTCCTTCAATTGCCTCGAACCATATGCCACCACCTTTCCCTCTTGCATGAGAACGCAACCCAAACTGTCATGTGATGCGTCGCAATAAACCGCATAACCCACTCCTTGTTTCGGCGCAATAAGAATAGGAGAGGAAGTCAACCGACTCTTCAACTCCTCGAATGTGGCCTCACAAGAATCATCCCAAACAAAAGGAACACCCTTTCGGGTCAAACGCATCATAGGAGCGGCGAAACGAGAAAATCCAAAACGAAACGCCTGTAGTAACCTGCAAGCCCAAGGAAACTACGAATATCAAATACATTCTTCGGACGCGGCCATAAAGAAACGTTATCGATCTTGTTAGGATCTACGGACACACCTCCATTAGAAATGACATGACCAAGAAGCTTCACCCCTGGTAGCCAAAACTCACATTTACTGAGTTTGGCATACAAACGATGCTCCCGCAACAACTCCAACACAATGCAAAGATGAATCTGATGCTCTTCCTCTGACACCGAATAAATAAGAAGATCATACACGAATACCACTACGAAATGATCAAGGTGAATACGGAAGATACGGTTCATGAGATCCATGAACGTCGTTGGGGCATTAGTCAAACTGAACGGCATAACCACAAACTCATAATGACCATAACGCGTACGAAAAGCCGTCTTCGGGATATCCTCTGCGTGGACTAACAACTGATGGTAACCCGATCGCAAATCAATCTTGGAGAAGCAAGTAAAACCACGAAGTTGATCAAACAAATCATCGATCCTCGGTATTGGATACTTGTTCTTGATGGTAACACGGTTCAACTTATGATAATCAATACACAAATGCAACGAACCATCCTTCTTCTTGGAAAACAAAGCTGGAGCACCCTACGGTGATGAACTAGGGCGAATAAAACCCAACTCATACAATTATTGTAACTGGGACTTCAACTCCCGCAACTCGGCCGATGCGAAATGATAAGGTGGAACCAATATAAGAGACGTACCCGGCAATAAATCGATAGAAAACTCAACTTCTCTATTAGAAGGCAAACCCGACAACTCTTCCGGAAAGACATCCGGAAACTCGCAAACAACAAGGGGCAACTCCCCGCGGTGAGAAACATTGTCATCCAAGCTAAGACTCGCAAGCAAGTAACTAATAGAATCACGTTCCCTGGGATCATAGAAACAAGCATCCACTATCTCCTTCCTCTCGCCGTAAACATAAAATAATCTTCATCTAGAGAGCGTACTCGAAATCGATGCCGATAGCAATCAATAGTGGCATGGGAGGTAGACAACCAATCTATCCCGAGAATAAGATCGAATCCCGACATACCCAGCATGATGAAATCAAAGATGAAACTCCAATCTTCCATTATCAACTCGCAATCCCAGCAAACCCGGTTCAACCGAACATGACCTCCTACCAGAGTATCCACAAACAAAGGTGGATCCATGACATCCACATCCAACTCTAATGCACAGATGAATGATGCAGTGATGAAAGAATGCGATGCACTTGAATCAAACAGAACACTAGCCCACGAATTATAAATGAGAAACGTACCATGAAACATTGATGTCTCGGGCTGCTGCTGTGAGGTAGATCGAGTAGAAATGGAAGGAATGGCATAAGCTCTGCCATGGGTAGTAGGACCCTGTAAATGACCACACTCTCTGTTAAAACTGATGTGCTAGCCTAACAGGAGATACACCTCCACTAGTACAAGAAGCCTGACCTGAAACAGCTGGTCCTGACTGACTGGGACGCTGATGCCCACCCCGTGGCTGCTGCACTGAACCTGCCTCACTGCGACCGCCAGCTCTCCTCGGACAATATCTGGCTATGTGACCTACCTGGCCACACTCAAAATAGGCAGAGGGTCTGCAGTCCGCTCGCATATACCCCGTCTGATGGCATCGATGACAGACAACTGGGCCCCTCACTGAACCCGCACTCCCTTGCGATCTCTGGCCCCTAGAAAAGTATGACTGCTCCCTCTGGCACTTCCTTCCAAAACTCCCCGATGATGAACTAGAAGCAAATACCTGACGATGCGGCTCCCATACCTTCACTCCCTGGGATGACTCTCTCTTTGGCTTAATGGCTCTAGCACAATCGACAATATCCGCAAAGGTACGGATCCGCTGGCTCATCACTAGCCTTTGGATTGATGAATGAAGACCTCTTTCGAAGCGTTTGCATTTCCTCTCCTCAGAACTCAACAAGTCCGTAGCAAATCTCGACAATGCCTGAAATCTCATGGCATACTGGGACACAGTCATCATTTCATGCTCCAATCTCTCGAACTATTCCCGCAACTGCTCTCTAAAACTCTCAAAAAAGTACTGCCCCTCGAAAATCGACTGAAACTCAGCCCATGTCATACGCCGAATAGGATCAATAATGGCATGTGTATCGACATCTCCACTGGTAAGCAAACTTCCTCGGCACATCTCCAAGATGGAACTCCACCACTGGCTCACCTCTCCGGTCAACTGATAAGTCGCAAATGAAATCCGCATCTTGTCTTCAACAATTTCCAGCGTCTCCAGCACCTTCTGAATCTCGGATAGCCAATAATCTTCCTCCAATGGATCCCCTCGCCATTGAACTTGGGAGGGTCCATGCGGCGAAACTCCCGCAAAGCATCGATGGTACGGTTGCCCACATACTCTCGCGGAGCGACAAACCGTCGACTAGCTTCGACCATGGCGGTCGCAAGCTCTCTAGCAAACTGACTCGGGGCTACTAACCCCTCTGGGACAGGAACAACAGGAGGTGCCTCATCCTCCACCCCACTCATCCTATCATTGACTTCTTCACTGAGGGCATCTAAGACGTTCGCACTCTGGAGACCACGACCCGTTTTTGTAGCACGACGCAAGGCCATCTCTACAAGAGAGGATTATAAATTCATAAGAAAGAGTACACAAGACAAGGCTCAAAGAATCTGCTCAACCAGCTATACATGGATCAATCGAAAGAAGAGATCACCCAACCAGATTCCTCGAAGGAGTCAAATAACAATGGAATCAATCAACAAGGCTACACCCAAGGGAAGAAACAATGCACGATGCATACTCATCGACTCACAAAAGCCTATGGATCATGCCAATGTATGTTCTATACATTCACGACACGTGCTAGACAATGCAACTCGACACACAATGCAACTCATTGAGACTAAGAGTCTCCACAAATGCCTAAGTTTTCGAAACCGAAAGCTCTGATACCAAGTTGTCACTCCCCGTATTTTCAAACCATTTTTTTTAAAAATTAGATTTATAGAAAGATAACTAAGTACCAACATATATCCCAACCACACAAGCATGCAAATCTAGGCATGAATGGTAAAGAAATAAAGGTGCAAACAAACCATAGAGTAAGGAGAGGAAGAGAAGTACAAGTTTAAAGTTTTACAAACCTCCTACTTTATTACAAGCTCAAAGGAGCCTAAATAAACATAAAGGATAAAAGGGCTTCTTCCAAAAGTCTTCCAAAAACAAGCTATGCGTCACATCCTCCAAGGGAGGGATCAACACTTGTGGAGGTAAAAGAAGGGCGTATCACGCTAAAGTAGAAAATACCTATAATCTAGCATGTTCAAGATTGACGTGGCCTCGTGTGTGAATGTCGAGCATACAATGCATGGCTATGTACAAGACTCAAACAATGGCAATGATCCAACTACTACCATGTGACTCCAACCAAGCTAACCACATGTAAGATATAACACAAGGACCATTAGACCAAGTGACCACATAATCATGAATATGAATTTCCATTTCTTCCCATGATACACGTGTATAAGTTCACCTTTTTATTTTCGATTTCATACAATGGATATCCCTTAGAATCCCGTCGTAAGTCCATTCCAAGTTATCACATTTATTTCATCCTTTGTACTTCATATTATGGATACCCATGGAATCCCGTCATAAGTCCCTTCCATGTTATCCCATTTCCGATTATCGTTGTGTCAAGTAACGTTGATAGGGTAGGGTTGGTTTAGTAGGCGGCCAAAACCACTAACCATTCCTTTCTGTCGTTCCCCAAGTAATCGCTGGGATGACCAAGATACCCTCATTGTGCACAATGTCGGGAATGGTGTGACCATTCCGGGAACCCCGTCATAAGTCTGTTCCCGTATACAATACAAGTCAACCCCTATTGTTGTTATGCCACCTAGCCAAATCTAGCCAATCATGTTGTTCGCGCAATTAATCATATCAAGTCAATTTGATTTGTTCATGTCTTAATTCCTAGCCAATGGTAGCCAATTCCATATGAGGGTCATCAATTTCATTTATTTCGTCATAACTTAATCAATACAATAATACACCCAACATGCAACCCATGTTCACCACACATGACTGTCGCGCCGAGAAATTTTTCCGTCCTTCCGTCGTCCCCCGATCCGCGGGGGCCGTTTTCCGGGACAGAAAAAGATACGTTGATGGATTGAATTTAAAAAATGGGGGTTTGTTTGAAAATG